>RPOG01000844.1:211782-225044 GCA_008086565.1 Thalassoma bifasciatum
TAAAAAGAATTTTAAAGCTGTTGAGAAATGTAAAAAACTTTTGTCCCGTAATTTTCACCTTGTCAAATGTCAGGGTGGTGCAACCGTAACATTAGACTTTTATTTTAAAGTGAAGAGAATAAAACAGGAAACAGGAAACTGCATCAGCCAGAGGAGCCCAAATGACATTTGTGACCAAGTGGAAAAGTTTGTAGATTTCTCTGAAATACTGATAAAAAAGGTTTTTTCACTTCATTGGTGACTGGAACAATTTCCATGTCAGGTGGTACAACCAATGTAATAATGTGAAATGTTATTTTAACATCAAATTATTTATCTTATTCACAAATAAAAGAAATTAAACACACAAAATGAAAATGTATGAGTCACTACAGACACTTGAGAGACACTTGCCAATAATTTCACACAGAAAAAATAACAGGAACATATAAATATATTTTCATATATTTGGTTGCACCACCTGACATTTTTGGGTGCTCAAATTAAAAATACTAAAAAATAATGAACCTAAAAACTTTGAAATGTTGGTCAACTACTGAAATCTGTTAGAAAACATAATTCTTCTCTCAGAAATATGTTTTTATCCATTTTCAAAGAACTTTTTAAAAATACGTTTTTAGATCCTCTTTTTGTCATTGACCCAAATGCACCGCTACACAAGACATTAGGAAAATGTGCTGATAAAAATTCCAAAACAGGAAAAATGAGATGAATGTGCTGCAAATGGACCATCACACAACAATGTTGAAATAAATCAAAAACATTCACTTTTAGTAAATGTGTTGTGCTGCCGTCCATTTGCAGCGTGTTTTTCTAAATGCTGCACACGTAGAGCTGAACGGTTTTAGATTTTTCTGGCAGATACAGCGATTTCAATTCAATTCACAATTTTCTTTAAATCAAACTTTAGTGAAATTTTCACAATTTACAGTAACATTTACAAACTTGACAGAAAATTACATCAAACCATTGAAACATCAAAAGCTTTTACTCTAATGTGAGGATGAAAATAAAAACTGAAGGTAAGAACTGTTTCTGACTTTGAGACAAAAGGTCAATATTTTAATATGAAAAGTGGAAATTTTGAGAAATAAAGACAAAATTCTGAGACAAAAAGTCAATAAACTTCCAGGGTTTAAAAAAAAAAAAAATTAACATTATGTCAAAAAAGTCCAAACTTTCTCATTTAAGGTCAAAATTTTAAGATGAGAAAGTCTACGTTTTGACATAAAGGCAATGTTTGAGATAAAAAGTTGAAATTTTGATATAAAAAGTCAAAACTCTAAGATTTAAGTCAAAATTATAAGAAGTAAATACAAATTTAAAGGATCAAAGGCAAAAAAAAATTAGAAAGAAGATTTTTAGATAAAGTGTCAAATTGTGACTTTTCTATTACTATTCTTGTTATTTCTAAACCGGACTTTTTAAATTGTATTTTTAGTTTTAAAAACTGAAGAACAAAAAGAGCTATCTTTGACTCTTAACTTTTAAATATGATGTAGCGCAAAATATCCTTCACTGTGTCAAGTTTATTATATAAAATACAAAACAATTTAAAACAAAATTCAACAATCTTAAGGAAAAAAGTATTTTTCCAACAGTCTCACACTCAAAGACAGGTGTGTGTGAAACAGCTGATATAACAGATCCTGGGTCAGTCAGGAGAAAAAAAATCACAGCTTTATCGATCACATGATCACAGTGTTTGAAATTGCGATTTCGATCAGAAAACGATAAATCGTTCAGCCCTATTCACACGTGTTGTGAAATTCATGAAGATGTTTTCATCATTTGCATTTGTTTTCTTTCATTGTTGTGTGGTGAGCCTTCAGGGCCACCGTAGGAAACAGCTGTAAAAGTTTCTCTCAGACATTGACATAAATCTGTTCCTCTCTCTCTCTCCAGGTGTGGTGTTTCACTACAGAGCGAGTAAAAGCCGCTACACTCTGGATTTTCCCGCCGCCATAAAGGCGTGTAATGAAGCTGGCGCCGACATCGCTGAACCCGAACAGCTGAAGGCGGCGTACGAAGATGGGTTCGACCAATGTGACGCCGGCTGGCTCGCCGACCAATCTGTGGGGTACGACCATTGACTGTATATAGAATAAACAGCGTGCTTCCGCCTGTCACCGTTCTACGTTTTTGAAGCCAAAAAACCCCGTTTCTCTAGCCGCCATTGTGCAGCCAGAGTCTGCGCAGTAGAGAATTTCCGGTGGAACCAAGTAAAAAAGAGAAATAAACATATTTATTTCTTCTTCTTCAGAAGGTTTAGTCTCCTTTTGGCTCTTTCCTGAAGTTTCTTATATCCCCGATAAAAACTACTCACGAACGGCAGCTGTCAACTATCGTAAAACGAAACTTATATCGCGGTTTTTAACGTCCAATAACTAATGAGAAACTAACTTCTCAGAAAAAAAAACACCTGAACACCATGCAACCAAATGACATCGTCATATCACCTTAGTGTAAGGATGAGAGAAAGGTTTCTACCAGGTATCGTAATTTTTTAAAGTTTTCCCGGCTCATATCTGGAATACATGGGGAGGCGGGGCTTATGACCTATACTGCAGCCAGATACCAGGAGGCGGGGCTTATGACCTATACTGCAGCCAGACACCAGGGGGCGGGGCTTATGACCTATACTGCAGCCAGACACCAGGGGGCGGGGCTTCTGACCTATACTGCAGCCAGACACCAGGGGGCGGGGCTTATGACCTATACTGCAGCCAGACACCAGGGGGCGGGGCTTATGACCTATACTGCAGCCAGACACCAGGGGGCGGGGCTTATGACCTATACTGCAGCCAGACACCAGGGGGCGGGGCATCTGCTGGAGGCTTCAGTTTGAGCCGAACGTTGTTGCATCCACTCATTATACAGTCAATGGGTACGACTTTTATTTTTTCTGGTTTGTCTGTGACTCTTTGAGTTTTATTGGTTTGGTGCTTTAGATTTTTCCTCTTCTCCTTCTCAGGTAATCTTTTCTGTTTGTCTTTTTTCAGGTATCCAATCAGGAGGCCACGCCACGGCTGTTCAGGAAACCTGGAGGGAAAACCAGGAGTCAGATCGTACGGTGTCCGCCAACCATCTGAGAAATACGACGTCTACTGCTACGCCAACAAACTACCAGGTAAACAACAACAACAACAACAAAAACCTCAAATCCAAGACCGTGACCTAAACTTTTTCACTACTTTGTTACAATTTTTTTAAAATGCTACTGATTTATCTTCTTAAACTCCAATTGGAATATTGTAAAATTGTAACTAGATTTTTTATTTTACTCTGAACCTTTTAAGTTATGACTTTATTCTCCTCCTTTTACATCTTTAATGTCGCAACTTTACGACTTTTATCTCCTTAATTCTTGTAACTTTGAAGCTTTAATCTCATTATAAAATGACTTTATTCTTACAGTATAACAACATTATCTTCTCCCATTACGACGTAAATCTCTTCGCATTAACAAACTGAATCTTATAACAATTTGACTTTTATCTCGTTTGAGATATAAAATTCAAAATTCTGAGATAAAAAAGGCAAAATCTGGGAGAAATAGCTGAAATTTGAGCTAAAAAAAAAACTTACTCAGAGTTTCAAAGTTAAAACTTTGAGATAAAAAGTCAATAATTTGAGATACTTAAGTTAACAAGTCCAAGATACACACACAAAAAAAATCTGTGATAAATTAAGTGAAACTTTGAGTGAAATAGTCAAAATAGTGGGGCAAAAGTTAAAGTGTTGAGCTAGTTAAAAAGTCAGAATTTGAGTTTAAAAGATAAAAGTTTCAGATGAAAGTCAATTGTTTGAAATATTGAAGGCAAAATTCCAAGAAACAAAACAAAAAATGAATTAAATTAAACTTGGAAAATACCCTGATGGTAGCAAAAAATCATCTTAATTTATTAGAATAATTCACATTTTAAGATAAATAGTTGAAATTAAGGAACAATAGTTGAAACTTTGAGATAAAAAGTCAATCATTTGAGATATAAAAGTCTAAATTCTGAGCCAAAAGTCAAAAGACTGAGATAAATAGTAAAAAATTATGGGGCAAAAATTAAAAAGTTGAGCTTAAAATTTTAAATTTAGAGTTCAAAGTTGAAAATTTGCGATAGAAAGTCAATAATTAGGGATATAAAAGTCAGAATTCTGAGATAAACAGTCAAATTGTGAGATAAATAGTCAAAATTGTGGGGCAAGTGTTGAAAATTAGCTTTTAATCATAAATTTTTTGACTTAATTGTGCAAAAAATAAAAAAGTAGTCAACCTAATATTAAATCAATCCAGCAAATAGACATCTCACTTATTGACACTGTTTAACGATTAAGTGTCACTCTCTTGCCCCCCCCATAAATATTTTTCTAGAGTTCCCCCTTGTACTTATTGTATTACTAATATGGTTTTATGAGTCTGCCTCCAGTGGACACTCCTGGAACTGCAGTTTTCTGTTATTCTGCTTTAATTTATCCTTAGAAATATTTTAAGATAAACCAAAAAGTCCTGACAGTGTTTCACGTTTCGACTTCCACCCTCATATTTTTACCCCTCCCTCCCCCAGGTGAGGTTTTCTACCCCGACCTCAAACAGAAACTCAGCTTCCAGGAGGCGTCTGAGGAGTGTCGCAGACACGACGCCGTGTTAGCTTCACCTGGTCTGCTGTACGCAGCCTGGAGGGCGGGGCTTAACCGCTGCGACTACGGCTGGCTGTCGGACGCCAGCGCTCGCTACCCCATCACCGTCCCCAGACTTCAGTGTGGGGGGGGTCAACTGGGGGTTCGCACGCTCTACAAGAACGGCGACCAGACAGACTACCCCGACAAAACAGACAAACATGGAGTTTACTGCTTCAAAGGTGAGAATCAGACACACGACTGTGGTTTGATGCTGAAACATGTTTCTAAAAATCTGAGACAGGTTCATGTTTCATCACTTTTCCTTTAACAACAGTCAGTAAGTGTTTGTGAACTGAGGAAACTAATTGTTGAAGCTTTGGAGCTGGAATTCTTTCACATTCTTGTTGATGAACAACATTTAGCTGCACTCTTCTACTATGGAGCCACGCTGTTGTAACAGGAGCAGAATGTGTCTTGGTTTCATTGTCTTGCTGAAATAATCAGGGACGTCCCTGAAAAAGACAAAGTGTCTTGGATGGCAGCAGATGTTGCTCCAAAACCTGTTTGTACCTTTCAGCATTAATGCTGCCTTCACTGATACTGGGACAGTTACCCATGATGCCATGGGGCACTAACACACCCCCATACCATCACAGATGCTGCTTTTGAACTTTGCGCTGAGAACAATCCTGATTCTCCTTTTTCTCTTTGGCCCTGAGGACACCACGTCCATGATTTCCAAAAAGAGTTCTGCAGCGTTTGTGTGTGTTGTTGATGTCTGACTTTGTCTTTGCATGGTAGAGTTTGAACTGTCACTTGTAGATGTAGTGATGAACTGTGTTAACTGACAATGGTTTTCTGAAGTGTTCCTGAGCCCACGTGCTAATATCCTTTACACAATGATGTGGGTTTTTAATGCAGCGCCGCCTGAGGGGTCAAAGGTCACGGCCATTCAATGTTGGTTTTGGGCCTTGCTGCTTTCGTGCAGAGATTTCTCCAGATTCTCTGAATCTTTTGATGATATTATGGTCTGTAGATGATGAAATCCATCAATTCCTGCAGTTGGACAAAGTTGAGAAACATTGTTCTAAACTGTTGGACTATTTGCTCACGCAGTTGTTGACAAATGATGAAGCTGGCTCCATGATCCAAACAGCTGTTTTTTTCAGCATCAGCATCTTTACCAGACTTTTGTTGAACCTGTCCAAGCTTTTTAGGAACGTGTAAAGGTTTGTGTGAAGGTTAAACAGGGTTTATGTTTCACAGAACGTCTTAACTTCATTGGAATAGTTTCGTGGAGTTCCCTTTCCCTCTGAAAACTTCATCTTTCCTCCTTCTTATCTCAGCATCTGCATAAATGAGGTCAACTTTAAGAAACGCCCCCAGACTGACTTTTCACCAAATGTTCAAATCAGTGACATATTTGTCTCCTGAAGCCACAAAATAGAAACTGTGGCTTCATGACACAAACCCTGAGGTGAGCAGCAGCCGCACAAACAAACCACAAAGTGCAGCTGCTTTTAAAGAGCAGAAACCCAAACAGGAGGAGAACAAACTCCCCCCTGCCCTCTTTATGGTGGGGCATGTTCTTTTATGAGGGGAAAACCCAACTCATGCTCTCAAACACTGATAGAGCAGAAAGGGGACAGGTCCCTAATGCTTCACAGCTGGACCCTGCCCAAACACAGACAGACGGGAAAGAAGGGGAGTGCAGCGAAGTCCCCCGAACATCATCGTTGTTAAAAGAGAGGTGAGCAGCTCAGGAACCAATCAGCCGCCACGTTCTGATTCTTCACAGATGATATAATGACTTACAGTTGAATTATTGGCACCGTTTGTGGGGCTTTCTGGACCTGAGCGCTGTATTTCTGCAGCGTGGAGGTAACATGGAGGGAAGTGACAGCATGAGGACAGACCCCAGACCGGCCAGATGAGCCGGCGCTCGCCAAACACATGACATCATAGCTGGGCGGGGCGCGATAATGGTGTGAAAGAGCAGACGGCCAATCCTGACGGCTGCAGGCAGTAAACACCTTTATGAGCTGTAGTGGAAAAAAACTCTCTGAACTTTACTGAAACAGTATAAAAATAATCTGCAAACACGTCTCTGCTGCTGCTGCTGCTCCAAAGCTTTTAGTTTGACAGAAAAAAACACAAACATGAGAGTAGTTTGTCTTGTGGTCAACACTTTTTGTCTTGTTTTATGATTTTTGTTTGCGTAATTAAAGTGACAACAGACCAACAACTCCTGAGTTCTGCCAGTAGTGATGAGTGAGTCGATGCTGAAATATCGACACCTCTGATATCTGATCTTTATGCTCTTAGATTAAGTTCTCAAATCAATGTCTCAATACTTTTCATACCTTAGATATTTGAAGTAATGTTAATCATTAAGGGCAGCAAAGGAAAACAATTCAACTGTTGAGATTTTGTCTAAATGATTCTTGATTGATGAGAACTACTTTTTCTTTCACCTGTGAAAGTGTGGAAGGCGTAAAAGCTGAATGCTTATGGGCAGAATGTGTTAGTGTGGAATAAGTTAGTGCGAAATGCATAGGCATGGAATGAATGAATGCAGAATTGCAATGCTTCAGTGTGGAATGCATGGTGCAGAATGTGTAGCATGGAATGCATAAGTGTGAAATAAATGCAAAAGTGCAGAATTAATGCATAGAGCAGAATGCATAAGTTTGGAATGAATGTACAGTGTAGAATGAATAAATGCATGGCACAGAATTAACGCATAGTGCAGGATGAATGAATGCACAACGTGAAATGAATGCATTAATGCGAAATGGAGGTGTAGTGTGAAATGAATGCACAAAGAGGATATGCATATGTTTTGAATGCATAAGTGCAAAATGCATAAGTGCAAATGCTTAGTGTGAAATATATGCAAAATGCATATGTGTGAAATGCGTAGTTTAGACCAGTGGTTCCCAAACTTTTCCACCGGTGACCCCCAGAATAGCAGCGTTAGAGACTGGTGACCCCCTGCTGTGGTACAACACTAATGGGCCAATCCAAAAACAGACAAAAACAAACAAAAAACCCCTGAGGGTACTTAATTTAACTCATCGGTAGAAAATTTACAGACTAATGTGCACTTTGCTGTGTTCACTGCATCAAACTTCAACAAAGAAATGTGAAAAACAGATAAAACATTTTCTGTTTGCATAATTTTATATTAACTTGAACCCCTATTTTGGCTTTTATTCTTACAATAATGGATTCAATGGGGAATTGTTCATAGTTTTCGATTATGGGACACATCCCACGACCCCCTATCGATGTCTCGCGACCCCCCCAAAGGGTCCCGACCCCCACTTTGGAAACCACTGGTTTAGACTGCACTTGTGTGGAATAAATAAATGCACAAGGTGGATTGAATATGCAATAGTAAAAGTGTAGTGTGGAATGCGTTAACGTGAAATGAATGTGTAGTTTTTCAGTTTAAGCTCCACAAACAGACATAACCTGTTCTGTGATTTTTGTGGAAAAATAGTGAGGAATAATATCGGTATCTGTGATATTAGCCTAGGTTTTATTCTGTATCATATCAGAAAGAGAATCAGGAGAAATGAAAACATCACTATCCTCTGTTATACGTCAGATTTTTTTATGTTTCTTGGACGGAATGAGACTAATTTTGCTTCTGTTCGATGAAATAAAGTACCTTGTAATCTTGTAACAGCAGAGGGAGCTTATTGGTGTGATAATGTTAAATGAGCTCCACTAAATGCCTGAACATTTTATTTAGATCCCTAACTGTTCCTCCCTCCTCCTGTGTTAGCTTTCTGTTACCTTCCCGGTGTAATAAGCTTTAAAATACACTAAAAACAAAACACATGATCGAGTTTTTTTTGTTATCTCTTGGTTTCCTTGTAAGGCTTCCTTATCCATGAAAATATTGGGTTTCATATTTTTGGTGTGGGTCTCAGGGCCCAATGTTTAGCAGTAAACCTCTTGATTTCAATAAAAAGCAGAAAAAATAACCTAAAGAGAATCCTATAAATAAACCAAAGGTTTTTGTGTTACCTGCCTATTATTGAGGGGTATAGAACACATCTCTGAAATAAATTTGCTCTATTTATGTTTTCATTTTAAAATTAGCAACTATAGTAACATCTATGGTGTTAGGGTCAGTTTGACCCATACATATATTTTTCAAAAAAATGCAAAAATATATATTTAGCCAGCAATAGAACTTTAATATAAACATGTAGAAACACAGAACAGGTCATAAAACAAAATATTGATTTGTGAGCGTGCATGTTTTCAGATGCATTGTGTGGCAAAAAGTGAGACTTTGTGTGTTCTTTGCAGAGAAACTTTTTGCATTGGAAACACAAATGAGTGAAGCTCACATGATTGGGAGAGGAGGTGTCTGTCATTGTGATGGCTGACAGTGCACTTATGATTTCAATTTTGGCTCTAAATATTGGTTTGTAATCTTATTTTTATAACCGGGTCAAAACCGACCCTAACACAACAAGTGACACAATTTCAATCAGGGCATTTTATAATGTTGAGATTTTTTTTTTTTAAATAATTTTGTTGGAATCAACGTTCCTGACAAAGTCAAGAAGCCTTGATGCAGTAAACCAATTTGAAGTGATTCTTTTATGCATTTAAAAATTAAAACGGGTCAGTGGCGACCCTAACACAAGAGGAAGGTTATAGATACAATCTTTGATTATGTCATGTTTTCAGTGAGGCCGTGAGTTTATTGAGGATGTTAGTGCTGCTCGTCTAAAGGAGCCAAACAATCTTATCGTGTTTTCTTTAAGAGGAGCGTGTTGGCCTCGTCCTCCTCCTCCTCTCCTCCCTTTGGCTCGTCTGCTCCTCTATAGGTTCCTCTGACAGGCTGCGGGCTGCAGGGAGGAGCAGAGTCCATTACAGCGCCTTTATTAAAGCATTATGTCAGTGACGCTCAAAGCCCAGGACGCTGCCTCCATGAAGTCAGAGCTGCACAAAGACCATCATTGTGTCTGTGTCTGGAGCCTGTTCTCATGTGGTTTGTGTTCCTTCATAATGAGATATAAATCTGTACGAGCATCTCAGGCTAATTTACAGAGCTCTTTACTACATGGGGCTCATGTTCTGCTCAGGATCCAGAATAATGAGCGATAAAGAGGAGAGAGGACGCTGCTTTCAGGAAACAATACAGTTTGTGTTTGGGTGAGATTATTTCTGCCCGTTCCTGTTCAGACTCCAACGTTTCAGTCCTGCTTTATTTCTCACAGGTGACTTCATGCTTCAAAAATCAAAGCTGCCACACTTCCTTTTATAGCCACAGGTCTGTTTGACAGCTTCATAATGAGTCACAACAATCCTGTTTCAGGCTGAAAACATTTAGTCCTGGATGAACTGATGGCAAAACTTGTACAGTCTCATCTCACTCATGATGGATGTGGAAACTTTTCTTTGCCGTGCAGCTTTTTCCAAAGCAAAACAAGAGATTTTGGTTTGATTTTCTGCTATTTTAGGCCATTTTTGTGCTTCATAATTTAATTCATTTCAGCTGTGTGATGCAGCTTTTGGCAGTAAACCTTTAACAGTTTCAATTGCTTCTACAAAAAAGCTCCACAGATGTTTGAAAGCACCAAAACTGAGCTGTGAACTCACTTTTTAGTCTTAATTATGTCCCTCTTGTGCCCCTGTAGTATCTTTACATGATGTACAGATAAAAACAGTCTCTATTTTGTCTCCCTGGTGTTAACCCCCCCCCCCTGATATATAAGTCTTTGATTAAAACACTTTAATTAAGCTGCTGTTTCTTTAAGTCTTCCTGCTCCAAAAACCCTCTTCACTCTGATTGGCTAACCTGCAGATTTCATTCTGATCTCACACTGGTTTAGGACCAATCTTGTTCTGATCTTGCGTTGAAAACAACTTGTTCTCAAGCTGACTTTGTGCTGATCTTGTGTTGGTTTCCTCTTGATCTTGTGTTGGTTTCCTCTTGATCTTGTGTTGGTTTCCTCTTGATCTTGTGATAATTTCCTCCTGATCTTGTGCTGATCTTGTGTTTGTTTCCTCTTGATCTTGTGTTTGTTTCCTCCTGATCTTGTGCTGATCTTGTGTTGGTTTCCTCCTGACCTTGTGCTGATCTTGTGCTGATCTTGTGTTGGTTTTCTCTAGATCTTGTGCTGATCTTGTGTTTGTTTCCTCCTGATCTTGTGCTGATCTTGCGTTGGTTTCCTCCCGATCTTGATCTGATCTTATGCCAGTTTCCTCCCGACCTTGTGCTGATCTTGTGTTTGTTTCCTCCTGATTTTCTTCTGATCTTGTGTTGGTTTCCTCCTGATCTTGTGTTTGTTTCCTCCCGATCTTGTACCTATCTTGTGTTTGTTTCCTCTCGATCTTGTGTTTGTTTCCTCCTGATCTTGTACCTATCTTGTGTTTGTTTCCTCCTGATCTTGTACCGATCTTGAGTTGGTTTCCTCTTGATCCTGTGCCGCTCTTATGGTTGTTTCCTTCTGATCTTGTGTTGGTTTCCCCCTGATCTTGTGTTTTTTTCCCCCTGATTTTGTGTTGGTTTCCCCCTGATCTTGTGTTGGTTTCCCCCTGATCTTGTTTATGTTTCTACCTGATCTTGTCCTGATCTTGTGTTTATTTCCTCCTGATCTTGTTCTGATCTTGTGTTGGTTTTCTTAAGATCTTGTGCTGATCTTGTGTTGGTTTCCTCCTGATCTTGTTCTGATCTTGCGTTAGTTTCGTCCTGATCTTGTGCCTTTCCTCCTGGGAACACAATGAAGTGGTTTAGCTCTGAGCATATTTTGTCTACAGTTGGCACCTGAATCAACACAAACTTAAAACCTCCTCCAGAATTCCCTTTAGTGTCAGTATTATCGTAGAATTGTGTCTTTTATTGTCCAATTTAAACGTTTTTTCTCATCTGATTTCGTTCATTTCTCTCTCTTTGATCCAGGGTGCCCAGTTTTATCATCTCCTCTTTTCTATGGCATCACTGTTCTTGTCCCTTCAGCTAACACAGTGTTCTGACTCGTCTCCTACAGCTGCTCCTCCAGAGCCGACCACCATGCCCCCCGCTGAGTTCGGACCTTACGGCCGACCAGGATCCGGACGAGTGACAAAGCCAGGACAAGCTGCGATCCAAACGGGCCGATACCAGGACGAGTACGTCGACTATGATGTCGATAAGTTCGACAACACCGCGGTTCAGTCCGTCCCCATCAGAGGAGACATTATACGACCCATTAAGGTCACTCCTTTTCCCGCCACCAGCAGAGGAGACGTCATACAACCAATCAAGATCACTCCTTTTCCCGCCACTGCCCCCATTGGAGGAGACATTATCAGACCCATCAAGTTCAATCCTTTTCCCACCAGCGCCCCCAAGCCCTCGCAGCTCGACATCGCCCAGGGAGGAGGTCGAGGGGGGTCAGGCGGCAGCGGGGGGTCGGGCAGCAGCGATATAATCAGACCAACGGTGGGGAGGAAACCGCCGGCCGTCGTTTTCAAAGAGAACGGCGTCACGGTCTCGTCACCACCTGAGCTTGGAGATCCGTCAGACGTTCACGTCATGATCGTCAACGTGCACGATGGCGACCAATCAGGTGAGTGAAGAGACGCTCAAAGTCTGAATTTAATCCTTCAAAGATGTCGAGGCCCCTGTGTTTCGCCCCAAAAACTCTGTATGACCTTTGACCTTTGGGGCTCAGAAAGGGTGACCAAATTTGCCGGCCCATATGAAGTCAGAATTTTGTTCTAAAAGTCAAAGTCAAAATGTGAGATGTAAAAAAAAAGACGTTTGAGATAGGTTGAAATTTTCAGATAAAAAGTCAAAACTGTTGGATAATAAAGTCAAAATTTTGAAAGAAAAGACTAGAAATTACAAGACAAAAAGTTGAAATAGTCACAGGGGAAGCATAAATTTTGATATGAAAAGTCAAAAATTATGTGATAAAGTGAAAAATTTGAGATGAAAAGTTGAAATTTTGAGACAAAAGTTGAAATTCTGACCCAAAAAACTGAAATTATGAAATAAAAAATTGAATTATTTTCAAGTCATAATGCAAAGATAAAACATCAAAGGCAAAAAAATCATATAAAGAAACAAATTTTGAGATAAGTTTACCATTTAATTGCAAAAGTCAAAATTTCTAGATAAAAAAGATTTAAGTTTTTTTGGATAAAAAGTGGAAATTGTAAGAAAATAGAGTAAATATTATCAGAGGAATTTTGAAGTTAGATATTCAAAGTTGGAAATGAAAAGTCAAAATTGGACATAAAAAACAAAACTTCTCAGATAAAAAGTCAAAATTCTGACATTAAAAGTAAAAATTGTAAGATAATAAAGTCAAAATTTTGAGAGAAAAAGTTTAAAAGAGAAAGAGAAGTAGTCAAAATTTTAGCATGAAAACCAAAAATTGGAGATAAAATGTCAAAATTTGAAGATAATGAAGCCAATATTGTAAGGTAAAGTTAAATCTATGAGAGAAAAGTTGAAATTCTGAAAGAAAAAGTCAAAACTGAGAAATAAAAAGCAGGAAAATGGAATTAGAAAATCAAAATTTGTGAAGTAAAAAGTCAATATTCTCACATTGGGTTATGAAACTTTTTTGTCGTCTTTGAGGATCTTTGGGTGTTTTTGCAGGGTCTCACAGAGGGGGGGGGGGGGG
>RPOG01000845.1:0-224903 GCA_008086565.1 Thalassoma bifasciatum
AGGCACAGACTGATGAAGGGAAACAGGAAAAGCATGACACACTGTGCTATTGTGCCTTTTATCACTGTTGCACATAAAACATATAAAGCGTAATCTCACCTTAGTCTTATTTTAGGATGTGTTCTTTCACGTTTTTGTTCTCCATACGTTCCCCCTCGCCCTCGCTCAGTGCCCGACTTCTCTCCAGCTCACCCCCCCCACACCCAAACACCCCCACACCTTCATCGTTGGTCTAAAATGGCACCAACTGTTATCTCCGTTCTCCAGCAGGGAGTGGTGTTCTGTTTCCTCCACCTCATTCCTGTAGAGAGACAAAAGGCTGAACCTCAACACTGTTTCATTTTCTCTTTATGGATCTTTTTTTTTTGTTTGTTTGTCTTTTAGAAATGTTGTTTTTTTGTATTTTTCTTTCTTGCTTAGAGAATGGGAACTTACACGTCACAAACCTAAAAATATACTACTTAACTCGCTCCCTAAATGGAGTTTTTTTTATCTCAGGTTCCACTGACAAAGCATCCCAAAAGGCTCTTCAGTTAAAGCCGTGGATTCATGTTACAAAACAAGTAAAATGTACTGAAAAGCATCTGTGCTCTCACGTCTCTTTATTCACCTCTTCACACTCACACTCACATCTTTTTACCTCAGAATATGAAACTTAAAAACACGTTGGTATAAAAAAAAATGCTTTAATCTGGGGCTGAATGATTTGCAAAAGTAATTAAATTGCTTTTTATTGTGTAATTATTTCAAAGTTCATCTCATGTGTTTTAATATCAGCTGCTATATAAGAGAGGATGATTTTTTTAAAATTATAATTCTTCTTTTGAATGGGAAAAACACAGAAATTAGAGGGAAATAAAGATTTTTGTTACAAAAAAAAGAGAAAATTCCACAGGAACAATTCTGGGTTAAGAATATAAATGAATATTTGGCTTCATTAAGAATTATTTTGTTTATGAGGTCCATATAAGGTTGAAGTTTTGAGCTATAAAGTAAAATTTTTGTTATAAAAAAAGTCAAAATTCTGTTATAACAAGTTAAAATTATGGGAATAAAAGTAGAAAATTTAAGATAAAAGGCAAAATTTTGAAATTAAAAAATTGTAGTTATGACAGTATTTCAGAATTTTTTTTAAATGAAAGTTAAATTTTTTTAGATGCCAATCCAAAATTTGAGATAAAATCCAGGATAATTAAATTAGAGGTCTAACTTTTGAGATTAAAAGACAAAATTTTCTGAGAAAAAGGTCAAAATTTTTTCAGATAAAGCAAATATGATGACAAAGAAGTCTTAATGTTAAGGTAAAAAGTGGAAATTCTGAGACAAAAATGTCAAAATAATTAGCTTAAAAGTTAAAATTTTGGGATTAAAAGTCAAAATTTTGAGAGAAAAAATTAAGATTATGGGAATAAAAGTGAAAATTTGAGAACAAAAGGAAAACATTTAGAATAAAGGGCAAAGTTTTGAGATTGACAATTGTAATTATGACAGTATTTCAAAATTTTGAGATGAAAATTTAAAATTTGAGAATAAAAACCAGGATTATTAATTTAGAGGTCAAAATTTTGAAGAAGGTCAAAATTGTGAGATAAAGCTAAAATGATGACAAAGAAGTCTTAATGTTGAGGTTTAAAGTGAAAATTCTGAGACAAAACGTCAAAATAATTAGCTCAAAAGATCAAATTTTGGAATTAATTGTCAAAATTTGAGACAAAAAAGGTAAAAATTTTGAGATAAAGAGTTGAAATACTTAGACAAAACATCAAAATAATAAGCTCAAAAGTTGAAACTTTGAGTTAAAAAGTCCAAATCATGAGTCTAAAGTCAAGATAATGAAGAGTGATAATCAAGAGTGGATATTTTGATATTAAATATTAAAATATTGACTTTTCTGCTCATAAATTTTACTTTGTATCTCTATATGTTGACTCAATATGGACAAAAAATAACCTCAACTAAGCCAGTTTTTCATTATTATATTTTTAACTGGCAGTAACAAACTTCTGTTATTGCAGCGGGCTCTAAATTTTGATTAAATCCATTTTTCAATTAATTGCCTGGACGTTTGTGTCAATGTGTAGTTTCCATTTTTGTTGGTGTTGTAGTATTTTATGACATTTCTACCATTTTTAACTAATTAAAAACTCACAGTCTCTTTAAATTCTCAAACAATGCAACTACAAAAACATGACAGACCTAAAATTATTCACCTTCCTAGAAGTATATGGGTTTTTCTAGTTGTACTGAGTGACCAGTTTCCTGCTGCAAAAACTGAAATATAAGAATATATGTAGTAAGTAAAAAAGAATCTGGCAGATTTTTTTGACACGTCACAAGCAATTCAGGCGTCATTTTTGTCTTTAAATAACTTGAAATAAGACATTTTTCTGGACTTGTTAGTTGAGTGGGGCTTATATTCAGAATAAAAAGGCATTTTTTAGTAAACAAAGACATAATGATTTGCTTAGATTTTCACTTTTTTTGCAGTGTTTTCTCTCTTTAGCTCAGTCAAACCTTTTTTTATGGTGTAGAAGACTGATGAGATTATATTCAGAGGAAGTTTTTCCTACGATTGTATGAATTTTATGAGAATCATTGGTCTCACGCACTGACCACATCTTTAACGCAGCTGTGTCAGATATTAATCCAGAGTGAAGGTTTTAAATGTCTCCAGTAGAGGGAGCCATGTGGTTTCAGTCTCTTCACTGCATCAATTTAAAAACACTCAGAGCAGTTTAACAGTTGGATTTTATTATCTAACTTTTATGAGTTGGCTTTTTTTTCATATTTGAACTCCTGAAACTTTCTAAAAGTTCTTATTAATGCAAACCTTTCATCTTGAGGATTCATTTAAACAAGAAAAGTGCTGTACATAGAATCATAAAAACAATATAACTAACATTTCCAAGCAATAAATAATCAAATATGTGCATAAATCTGAAATGATGGACAATTTTATTAGATATAACTTTTGCTGATGTGTCACAAAAGATGGTTTCAGTGTTTCCTGCTGCATAAACATCATCAAACTCTGCATCTGACCAAAAACAATAAAATGGGTAAAACGTGTCAGACTGATTTTTATGGCAGGAATCTGGATTTTATTTTTAAGACTTTTGATCTTAAGCCTCAAATATTTCTCATTCTGCATCCTGAACCTTTTTTCTGCTTCATTTCATAACTTAATTTTTGTCTCATGTTCTCTGATGTGGTTTTTCAACTCTCACTTTATCACATCTTGATTAATTAAGTCATGGACGCAAGTATTTGGTTTTTTATTTTCCAAAAATTGTTACAATCGCTGATGTTTTTGGTTTGAATGTGTTTATTTCTTTGATGTACACTGGAAAAACGCAAAAAAAGTTGATGAAAAAAAGCCAAAAATTGACACAGTTTTACACAAAACACAAAAAATAATGAAAAATTGGAGTTTGTTATGATTTTAGAAGAAAAGTCTAATATGAAAAGAAGCTGTAATTGCTACAAAAGTAAAATAGAAGTCAAATTGTGTTGAAAATGATGATATAATTCTTTTATAGATTGATCTCGATGAGTTAATTTACTCAAAAGTTGAGAAGCTCGCACAATTATCGTCATAAGAGACATTAAACGTAAACTTTAGCAACATTTAGAAAAATAGTACAAATAGATATTGCATTTGAAAATCATAATTATGTTCTAATAAGTGTATAAAAACTGTGCAATAAAAGTAATTTGGGAATTTTAAACTTAGATTGATGTTTTTTAACATTTACATAGGAGCAGATTCCTCCTATCTTGCAGTGTGAACTTCCTACGGCAGCACAGAGAGGACAAACTTATAGCATTTGTGTTTTGGGATGTTATGAGTGAAAGGAGAGCGTAATCGTTGATGACAAACTGTTTGAATTGAGAGGTATTTTGATGTTAAATCTTAATAAATGGAAGCTCAGACTTGTAACTCAAAAGAAGCTTTTTGTCCTTAAAGGCCACCGTCATAAAGGGTGACTGTTTAAATCTAAAATTTAAGAACCAGATGTCACCAAATGTCCCCATTTCTACACATTCTTCCTGGAAGAATTGGGAAAAATGGTGCAAAACATTGTTGGTTAAACCTTTAATTCCTGTAAATGTGTTTTTTTTCCCCTCTTAATTATCAGTCACAGAAAAACAGCTGTCAACTCTTTTTTTTAATCATTTCAGACGATGTAGGAGGAGTTTCTGTTTAACTACAAACCAGGACATTCTTGTTGTTATGTCTTTATTTAATGATGCACAGGACTGTGAAGAAAAGATTCAGTTTCATTAAAGAGAAGAGTTTATTACAGGAGGGATAAAAGTCGAGAGTGGAAGTGAAAAATGTCTCATTTAAACTCCAGGATGAATTCATTTTTTTCTCAGGTTTATCAACATTTGAAGCCTCTCAGGTGAAGAGGATGAAATGAAAAAGCTGAGTTTTCTTCCACAGACTTTCACAGAATCCTCAGCATCCTTTAATCCTCAGCACACGTCAAATTTAAACCAGGATAATTACGTTTCCTGAAGAGAACATATCCTCCACAGCTGCGTATTGACGGGTGGAATTCGTGACGACTTGAGGATAAACAAAAGGAGCAAAACAAAATGTGTTGCCTCTCTAAAGTCCTCAATGTCCTCGTTTGACTCCGGTTCCAGACGAGCAGAGAGTTTTTCTGTTTCTGCAGGAGAACAAGAAGCTGCACTGTGGGATGGAAAACACTCAAACACACTGAATATTTACTTCTATATTCTGCTTAAACAAACACAAAAATGCAGAGATAAGTCTGCAAAACTTCAACTGTGCATCTGGAGGAAATTTTCAGCTGCTGTGTGGCATTTTCAGTGATTTATTTAGTCTGATTTTTATTTTCTTCAGCTGAATTTCTTCTGTAGAACATGTGAATGGACTCTTCCAAAAAAAAAACACAAAAAAAACACCACCTGGATTTAACTAAGCAAATAAGTACAAGCCTCCAGTTGTATAATTCCTGCATGAGTGATTATCCTTCAGCTTGTGATGAGTTATTTAACCCCAAGCAGGGGCGGATCCACCGGGGGGGCATGGGGTGGCAGCTGCCCCCCTAAAACAAAGCCTCGCCAACCCTGTTATAAAGATTTAATTCCAAGAAAAGTTAAACCTCATTGGAAAAATCTATGAATCACCAACTGCAGTGAAGATCGAGAGAGTTTTGAGTAACACAGACTGAAAAATAATGAAACATCTGTCCAGAAATGAAAGAACCATGAAGATCTAAAAGAGATGTGAGTTTAAGAGGATAGAAATTCACTGACTGACAATGAGATAAAACAAAATTATGGGAAATAAGTTGAAATTTTGAGCTAAAAATATAAGATTTTGAGTTAAAAGTCGAAATTCTGAGTTAAAAAGTTAGGTAAAAGGTCAAAATTATGGGGCAAAAGTTGAAATCCTGCCTGTTTATTTCATTTTTATTTTACTTTATATGTGCAAAAAAGAGAGAAATCTCAACAATACATTCGTTTCAACTAAGAATATATTTCAAAGTCCAATTCATGCTGAAACAATAAAGAAATTCTGAAATGTTTTGAGCCAAAACTTAATGAGAATTTTTAGAAAAATTAAAAAAAAAACTTTAAAAAAAAACATAATTCAACAAAATGTAGAAAATTTCCAGTTTCCTTGAGTTAAAACTTGTCATGGAAGTTTTTAGTTCAAAATTATGGGACAAAAGTTGAATTTTTTGCCCTTTATTTCATTTTTATTTTATTTTATTTGTGCAAAAAAGAGAGAAATCTTCACAAAGTTAGTTTTTCCTTTTGATATTTTTGATTGGCAGAAACTGGCTTCAATACATATAAAACATACAACCAAGAATGCTTTTCAAAATCCAATTCATGTTGAAACAAAAAAGAAATAAAAATAAAAATGAGCAAAAATTTAATGAGAATGTTTAGGGGAAACACTTTTTTTAACATAATTCAACAAAATCTAGAAAATTTCTTGTTTTCTTGAGTTAAAACTTGTCATGGCAGTTTTTAGGAAACTGTCCTGAAATATAACAGAATTTTTTTTAAAGTCAAAAATGAATAAATTTCAATTTTAATTGAATTTGAAGACAAAAAACATGTCTCAAATTAATTTAATTTGATTTAAAAAAAATCAAATATCATGAAAGTCTGTGATAAAAGCAGAGATCTCTGACCCAGCTGAACTCTGTTTTGTAACTTCTATTCTTTCCTGTTCAAACTCAGATCATAAAATTTAATCCCCATAAGCAAACACTATCCCTCTGTAACCATTTTCCCTCAAAAGTCTTCTGGGGTTTTTTCTTTCACAATAAAGGGAAAATAAACTAATGAAACACAGGAGCAAAGAGTTCTTCAGATCTGTTCATCGTTTCTGGAGCGCACACTTCCATCGTCGAAGTTTAATCAGAGTCAGTGGCTGCGTGGAGACTTTGTTGGGATGTAGAGAGAGTTTTCCTCTGCTGTTGTCATAACGATGGTGCAGTGAAGTCGGAAGCACTCGTACACTTATGTAAACTTGTACAAATGCATACAGGGTGACATAATTTGTGTGCAGATGTGTCCGACTGTAGGAAGGATTTACAGCAGATGAGCTCGTCAGCGAGGGACGCTCGTTGGCTTCACCCCAGGAGAAACTCAGCAGCTGACTTCATGGTGAATGAAATATGTCATGCAGGGTTACACAAGCACATAGTGTACATTTCTAGGCAGGAATTCTAGCTGTGACCTCACCTGGAGATGCTTTAACCACTCTGGTATAGGATCACTCTTCAGGAGGCGGGATCTGCTTTAAGGGAGGAGTCAGAACGAACACAAAACATCTATCAACATCATTCAGACGCCTGGGATTAGTTTGTGAAGGGGAAAAGAATCCAACAAAGATGGACTGCAGTGAAAACCTGGTCGGATGTCTGAGTTATGGGATGATCCTGATTGGTGTGGCGTACCTGGTTTGTCACAAGACGATGCAGGCCTCCTACGGGCGCCACATGGGCACCCCCCTCCCTGAGAGGATGGTCCCTGCAGCCGTGGCCTGGTTCCTGCAGGAGATGCCGTCTTTTCTGATCCCTGTTTTCTTACTGCTCAGCTCACAGACACCCTCCAGCATGGGGAGGAACCTGCTGCTGGGAACCTTCTGTCTGCACTACTTCCAGAGGTAAGACCTGGTTTTAACCTGTAACGTGAATTTAAATGATTAAACTAAGTCGTAAATATCCTTAAGTTCCGTCTCATTTGCAGGACGTTTGTGTTCTCACTGCTGACCCGAGGAAAGCCTGTCCCTCTGGGTGTGATGGCAGCAGGAAGTCTCTTCTGTTCTCTGAACGGTTCCCTGCAGAGTTACTACCTGCTGCACTGCGCCCACTTCGACGAGGACTGGTCTTCTGACTGTCGCTTTAAGATCGGTAAGAGCTGCTTTAACTCTGTGCTTTACATTCATCCAGTTTAAAGCTTTAAATGCTGCGGAGCATCACATCTCTGTGTACCGGTTATAGATAAAGCAGCACTGAATGCCTGCTCTAGTACCCTATAAGTTCAAGCCACACTGCCCTGCCTCTTGAAAAAAGATGAATACTGGATGCCCTACTAAAAAACCAAGTTTAAAATAAAATATTGCTCTCTGAAAAGCACTTTGGCTGATAAAATACAAACAAAGATCTCTGGATGCCCTTCTGGATGAAATGTGTTTCAAAAAGCTGACGTCTGGATGCTCTTCCAGTGACTTTATAAAAATATCCTCTGGATGCCCTTACAGAATTTGCATGCCTTGCCTCAACTGTGGACTGAAGCCAAAAAAAAAATACTCCTTGGTTGCCCTTCCAGTTGTTAGAAACTTAATACAGCAGCCTTTGTCCACCTCGCAAATTAGTACAAGTTAAAACAGTGTTCCCCGGATGTCCTTCCAGGAGAGAAATTTTTACAAAAAGGCACACTTGGTTTTTCAGTTGACAAAAATATAAAGAAGTGTTCTTTGCATGCCCCTCCTGTTGTAAAATAATAATAATAAAAAAGTGCCCTCTGGATGCCCTTCCAGTAAGTGAAATGTAAATAAAGACCCTCCCAGTTGCTAAAAGGTAAACAAAGTGCTCACCCCATGTCTCTTCAGTGGGATAAAGTTACAAAAATGTACCTTGGATGCCCTTCCTGTGAACAAATTAATAATAAAAGATCCCCCTTGTTAACCTTCTAGTGGATAACATGTTAGAAAGTACCCTTTGGCTGCCCTTCCAGTTGTAAGAAACTGAATACAGCACCCTTTAGACACCTTTCAACTTAGATTAGATTAAGAAGGTGTCCCCTGGATGTCCTTCCAGGAGAGAATTTTTTTTTAATAACAAAAAGGGCTTGCCTTTAATGAAAAAAATCTAAAAAAGTGCTCTCTGTTATTCCTCCATGGTATGGAAGAAAAGAAACAAACACTGGATGCCCTTCCAGTTGTCAAAAAGCAAAAACAATACATTTTGCATGCCTCCCAGTGGACTGGAGACAAAACGGCTACTCCATATGCACTTCCTGTTGTAAAATGATTAAAAAATGCCCTCTGGATGCCCTTCCAGTAAATTAAATGTAAAAAAAAGAATCTGTTGGATACCCTTCCAGTTGCTAAAAGGTAAACAAAGTGCTCACCGCATGTCTTTTCAGTGGGATAAAGTTATAAAAATACATGTTGGATGCCCTTCCTGTTAATGAAATAATAAATATGCCCTCTAGATACCCTTCTAGCAGACAACATGTTAGAAAGTACCCTCTGGCTGCCCTTCCAGTTGTAAGAAACTAAATACAGCACTGTTTAGATGCCTTTCAAGTTAACCCAGTCATCAAAAAAGTGTCCTCTAGATGTCCTTCCAGGGTAGAATTTTTCTTGTTTTTGTTTTAAAAAGGACTTGCCTGGTGCCTCTGATGAACAAAATCTAAAGAAGTGCTCTCTGCATGCTCCTACATGGCATGGAAGAAAATAACAACAACCACTGGATGTCCTTCCAGTCGTCAAATACCAAATGCAGTATTCTTTGCATGCCTTGAGTGTGGACTTCGGACGAAAAGAGTTACTCTAGATGCACTTCCGGTTGTAAAATGATAAAAAAAAGCCCTCTGGATGCCCTTCCTGTAAATGAAATGTAAAAAAAGAATCTGTTGGATACCCTTTCAGTTGCTAAAAAGTAAATGAAGTGCTCACCGCATGTCTTTTCAATGGAATAAAGTTTTAAAAATACATGTTGGATGCCCTTCCTGTTAACAAAATAATAAATGTGCCCCCTGGATACCCTTCTAGTGGATAACATGTTAAAAAAAAAACTATCTGAACTAGTCGTGAACCCAGTCATCAAAAAACAAAGTGCAGTTTCACTTGGATGTCTTTCCAGGGGATTGAAGTTCATAAAGCACTCTCTTGATGCCCTTGATCTGGACATTTTCACTCTCTCCTGTGTGACAGTTTTTCCTCTTTTGCCTCATTTGATGAAATAATAAATGTCATCCCTTCCTCCAGGTTTGTTGGTGTTTTACGCGGGGATGGCCGTCAACATTCACAGCGACTTTATTCTTCGTAACCTGAGGGATCGAGGAGAAGTCGTCTACAGGATTCCTAAAGGTGAGAGAGAGAGCGCACACCTGGATGACGTCTCCTTCTCTCTGTCCTCACTGCTTTAATCTCTGCAGGAGGTCTGTTCGAGTACGTCTCCGGCGCTAACTACCTCGGAGAGATTGTGGAGTGGTTCGGCTTCGCTGTGGTCACCTGGTCTCTCCCGGCGCTCGCCTTCGCTCTGTACACTTTGAGTTTTATTGGACCGAGAGCTTACCACCACCACAGGTGAGTCAGATTACCTCCACAGGTGAACTTTGTCTACATTATAACCCAGTCCTGCTGTTAACTTTCACTCCTCTGTTTCAGGTTTTACAAAGAAAACTTCAAAGATTATCCCAAGTTAAGAAAAGCTCTGGTTCCCTTTGTCTTCTGAGAGAAACACCTGAGCGACAAACTTAACCTGGAACAACATTTTTAATGGTATTTTTATTCGAGTTCTTAATGATCAAGTGTATATTATCCTCTTTTTTAATAAAATGTTATTGATCTAATAACCCCTCATTTGTAAATATCTGAATAAATCCTTGTGGTTTCCAATGTCATGAGTTCAATTTTATCAATTTTGCTGCATTCACTCATTTTGAATTTCATGTCTGCAACATGTTCCTAAAAAGCTGGGACAGGTTTATGTTTCCCACTCTGTTCCATCACTTTTCCTTTAACAACATTTGATAAGTGTTTGTGAACTAAGGACACAAATTGTTGAAGCTTTGGAGCTGGAATTCTTTCACATTCTTGTTGATGAACAACTTCAGTTGCTCAACATTTCGGGGTCTCTGTTGTTGTATTTTGTTCTTCATAATGTTCCACACATTTTCAATGGGAGACAGGTCTGGACTGCAGGCAGGTCAGTCTAGTAGCTGCACTCTTCTACTACAGAGCCACGCTGTTGTAACAGGAGCAGAATGTGTCTTGGTTTCATTGTCTTGCTGAAATAATCAGGGACGTCCCTGAAAAAGACAAAGTGTCTTGGATGGCAGCAGATGTTGCTCCAAAACCTGTTTGTACCTTTCAGCATTAATGCTGCCTTCACAGATACTGGGACAGTTACCCATGATGCCATGGGCACTAACACACCCCCATACCATCACAGATGCTGCTTTTGAACTTTGCGCTGAGAACAATCCTGATTGTCCTTTTCCTCTTTGGCCCGGAGGACACCACGTCCATGATTTCCAAAAAGAGTTCTGCAGCGTTTGTGTGTGTTGTTGATGTCTGACTTTGTCTTTGCATGGTAGAGTTTGAACTGTCACTTGTAGATGTAGTGATGAACTGTGTTAACTGACAATGGTTTTCTGAAGTGTTCCTGAGCCCACGTGCTAATATCCTTTACACAATGATGTGAGTTTTTAATGCAGCGCCGCCTGAGGGGTCAAAGGTCACGGCTATTCAATGTTGGTTTTGGGCCTTGCTGCTTACGTGCAGAGATTTCTCCAGATTCTCTGACTCTTTTGATGATATTATGGTCTGTAGATGATGAAATCCATCAATTCCTGCAGTTGGACAAAGTTGAGAAACATTGTTCTTAAACTGTTGGACTATTTGCTCACGCAGTTGTTGACAAAGTGGTGAACCTGGCCCCATCTTTGCTTGTGAAGGACTGAGCCTTTTGGAGATGCTCCTTTTATACCCAATCAAGACACTCACCAGTTTAAATCAACCTGTTCACCTGTGGAATGATCTTTTCTTTGTAGTGTGTTCAATTGAATGAAGGTTAAACAGGATTTGGAAATAGTTGCATTCTGTTTTTATTTACAAAACATCTTAGCTTCATCATTTTTTCATTTTAAAGCCACAAAACAAACTTTCCTGCTCTAGTTTGTGTCTTGAATCACATATCGAACGTCCAGCACCAGATTAGCAGTTTCCACAGCCACTTGCAGAGCGTTGAGTTTAGCTGTGAAGGAATCGAGCACACGCGGCTGCATAGAACTGTCTCTCAGGGTGAGAGTTGGGGAGAATTCTGGGTATTTGGTTTTTAGATGAGTCCACTTCATGTGAGGGTCAGTTTTCACCATCCCACAGCCGCAGAGATCCAAGCTGTCAGTGTTTTCTGTGGTGACGTCTGCGGGGAGCGTCCAGTGGTGAGCGTGAGTCAGATCCGTTAAAGAGTTTCCTCCGTCGTGCTGCAGCGCCGCCGGCACCGACTCCAGAGAGCGGCAGAAACTCTCCACAGCGAGGAGGAACTCTGACTGAGAGCAACCCAGAGCTGAGAGGGTTTCTGCTTCCATGTTTAAGGTCTGAGAGGAAAATAAAGATGATGTTCATTCAAGAGAAAAGCTGCAACAGTTCAAAGATGAAACATTAAACCTCACCTTGTGTCTGATGTGAGCAGATAAGTGAGTCTCAGTGCATCCTCCTCCCAGTAAAGCAGACGACTCCTTCAGGGTGAATCTCAGCACATGTTCAGTCTGCTGGCACACAGACTTTAACAGAAGCACATGGACATGTCAGTGCAGAGACAAAACAAGGAATAGAGAAAGAGTAAAAATTCCTCATCTTCTCCTTCTCGTACCTTCAGCTCACTCAGCATCGTCTCGTTCCTGTGACACACGACCATCGTACAGATCGTTGACTCTGCAGCCGACTGTAAATGCAGCATTGTCTTCGATCCAAACTCCTTCACACTGAGATCCTTCACCGTGCCGTAAGCTTTTTCTGGGATTGAAGTGTGTAAGGTTCCCACAGGCTGAGCTCCTGTTTGTTAAAGTGTAGAGAAATGCAAGAAGACATCAGACACAGCGAAAGAGCAACAGAACAAGTTTTACTTCTCCGTGTCTAAATTGAACACGAGTGAAAATGTTTCCAAAGATCCTTCAAATCTCTGCATGAATGTGTTTCACTTCATCTTGAATATTTCTCATTGGGACAGCCACTCCACAAGTGCTGACTGCACAAACTTAGAGTTTAATTTCTCCAATTATTCTTATTTTTATTGGTGCAAAATAACAAATAAATAAGGCAATTCACACAATTAGTTACACAGTTAGTTTTCTTTTAAGTCTTAAACGCTCCATAGAGTTGTAAACAATGCGTTATCCAAACAGGACGCATTGTTTACGTCCCGATATTTAAGCCAATATTTATGCCGATATTCATGCCGATACTAGCACGAAATGAAAGAAGTTAAAACAACTTTGGGGATCTTTAAGTTGTGGCACAGTTAGTTGACTTGTATTGTCTTATTAAAGTAAAATACAATATTGTAAACAAAGTGTTATCCTATAAGAAACAGTATTTTGTGACAGATAGTTTTCAACTTAAGTCTTTAATGCTCCATAGAGTTGTAAAAGAAGTGTCATCAAAAAAGGACGCAATGTCTGCAGCAGATGTGATCTTATTACAATTTGATACAATCAGCAATGTGCATGTGTGACAGCCTCTACAAGACTATTTCATCCCTGCAAACTATGCCGTCCCAAAATTGTGTTTTCTTGAAGGTTTCCCTAGATGGTATTTCATATAAATGACATATTCAGACATTTTTTTGCATAACATGATGTAAATATAAGTGCAAATGTGTCATAATTTTGTCAGTTAACACAAAACATGTTACCAATTATGCCAAATAAGGCGATGGATGTACGTAAAATGATTTAAAACGGGTTCTCTAAACAGAAGTTGAGGCTGGATGGTTGCCCCATATGATGTTTTGGCACTTCAGAAAATGACCAATAACTAAAATGTTAATAGAAGTTAGAGTGGTTTTATATATGGAGAGGGTTTAAGACATAAATATTGTGTTTTTAAGTAGTTTGAGGTTTTCTTCCCATCAGAAAAATGAAGTTGGACTGAAAAAGTATGCGTCAAGTTAGGTATGATTATTGGTGATTTCATTCTCCTCAACACCGACCTGTCAGCAGAGCGAGCGGCTCCATGAGAGCCATCCCCACTCTCTCCATCACTATGACGCCCTGACTCCTCAGGTGCTGCTGCAGGACCGGGTGTATCACCTTCTGACACACAAAGAGCTTCACTCCATCTTTAACTGCGTGTTTACCGAGCTCCAGGAGCTGATCCAGGATCTGTGAGTCTGTGTCCACACCTGTGTGCACCTCAATCACACCGTCCCCCAGCTCGGAGAGGTCTCCTGCAAGAGATGCACTGAAGAGAACCATACGGAGTGGATTTGTGTGTAGATTCTTCACCATCTTGGTGCAGAAAACATCATGCACTTCCAGCAGTAATCCTGGAAACACTGCAGAGTTCATCACAGAGTGTCCTTCGATACCAAGAGTCACTATTCTTCCAAGTCTGACTGTTCCTGTGCTGTTACAGGGAACAGTTAACAGGAATGCTTGTACAGCCAGCTTACTGATGTGAAATGTTTCTGTTTTTGTGAGCACACATGCAGGTTTACTGGAGATAACACTGTGAGCTAATGTGATCAGACTCTGACTGCTGCAGAAATCCAGCTTCACTCTGCAGCTACAGTCTTCTTGTTGGAGATAGGATGTGCACAAAGTCAGCAGGTGCTTGTTGACTTTGATGGACACATTTCTCCTCAGACCACTCAGCTTTGCTTCTTCAATGAGACACAGACAGAGAACAGCTGCAAACAAACCGCAGTCTTTGAATCTGGAGACGTGGTTGAGGATGGAGCTTTTGATCAGATTAATAAGAGGCTGAGAGGAGGAGATGGCTGTGAGGAGGACAGAGGAGGTGGATGTGGTCACAACGTGTCCTCCGATGTTGTTGTGCACGTGCTTGAGTCGACCTGAAGGACCATATGCAGATTTAAGAAGCTCTTTCAGCACATGGAGTTTGCTGCAGAAATCTGAATTATCCAGAGGCAGATCTGTGCAGACAGATGGAGACTTTTTCACGAGCCGAGACATTGTTACAACAAATAAGCGTCACAGCAACAGCTTAGTAATACATATTCAGATGGTTAATTTAGCGTTTAAGTGACATTAAAAGGTGTGATAAACGACAAAAAAGGATAAAATTCAACAGACGAGACTTTGCTGCATCCACGTTAAGCGCCTTGGTTTGTTTTGATTCTGATAAAGACACTAGAGAAATGCCTGAAAGAAATAAAACTATATTTGCGTGAAGAATTCTGTAAAATATTTAACACATGTCATATTAATGTCGCAAATTTGTGGTTGTTGAAACATGAACTAGCATATTATTTTTCAGATAATTCTTTCGTGTGTTCAATCACGAATTTTACACAGGCGTTCTGATCGGCAGCTCGTTTGTCTTAACCTCAATGCATCACTGCTCACAGCTCATGGGGTCCTTCGAGCTCGAGCAACCGTTATTTTAGAAACAGTTTATTTTAAAAAGAAGTAAAGTACTTTAAACAAAATAAAACGACTACGCTGTTTTGAAATAATATTTTAAATTCTTTCGCTACGATTTCTTCGTTTTCGAAACACATTTTCGATCAAAACACCTCGTCGCGAGCTCCGGCTCTTTTCAGTTGTTGGACTACAAACTGACTACAAACATGCGTGACGTCATATCTTGAGTCCTCGTCGTGTGATAAACATTCAAACCTGTTGGCGGTATGGATTTTATCTTTGACATTTGAACATTCACTCGACGTTAAATCTATTAAACGTGTTTATAACAGTTTTTTGAAAACATAAATATCAAAAGATAATTTCTCGTGAACGTGCGAATACAAGTTTTGTTAACCACGAGACTTTCGATGCCGACTCTTTTTCGTTCATTAACCGTTACAGACAATAAAACCCATTTAAAGCGAAAGGGCACTTCAAACAAAGTCACAAAATTAGTCATATTAATAGGTTTTAGTTAACAATAGTTGTACTTCAATGTGGACAGAGTTTTTATTTCATGACTGCATTTTAAAATCTTCATTCCGAGTCAAACACTCATTTTTTGTGACCTTGACAATGTGAAAAGGTCACCACAATATCCCCATGTGCAATATTCACATTGCAAGGTATATAATATATATTAGGACTGGGCAATTAATCGCAAATTAGATTAAATCACAATATGTCCGGACGCAATAATCTCATCACAGATGGCACAATATTTCTATAACCTGACGTGTCAAAATATCAGTTATATTTTTTTACGGTAGATGTTTTCTGTTCTACACCAGAGTTACTCAACCAAAGAGACAAACTGTGAAAAACTACCTTTACAAAAGAAACTATACAAGTGGGGAAAAGAGGCAAAAACAGCAAAGAGCAGCAATAAAACTTAGTTTGAGTAAAAAAAGAGTAAAAGTTTCAGTAAAAATTGCCAAAAAACAACAAAAATTGGCATTTAAATGGGGATAAAACCTGGAAATACTCAAAATGTAGCAAAAACTTGTTCAAAGTGAATTAAAAAAAAGAAGTGAAATGGGACTAAAATGGCCAAAAAGCAACAAAATTGGCGAGAAAGTTTTGGAGGAAAATTCAGTTAGGAAAATTGTGAAAAAAGTGACAAAAAGCAGTGTAAGTGGTAAAAAAAATGGCCAAAGTCAACAAAATGGCAAGAAAGTTGGTATCAAACTTGGAAAACAATCAGTTTGTTGCAAAAAAAAATGGTCCAAAAGTGGCAAAAAAGATTGAAAAGTGACTAAAATGTGTAAAAATCAGTCCCAGTTGTCGTGGTCGTGGCATGTTGTTGTTGTTATGCTGTAAATAATTAATGTAAATGTTTATGTCCTACGATGTTTTTAAAAGAAAAAAAAAAACATAAGATGGGCACCTAGAAATAATTGCACAAAAGAATCACAATTGCAATACAGGAAATAATAATCGCAATTAGATCATCACTTAATCACTTAAATCATTGAATCTAATCTTATATGAACCAAACCCTGAAAAGTAAATTAGAGAAAAAACAAATTTTTAAAGAAATTCTATTTGCAAAGTCAGTTAAAACAGGTGAGATCAGATTAATTAATTTTAAAATAATATTGCATTATTTCTGCCACCAAAGTGAGTTTCCACAGTGTTGATAAAGTGAGTTTTCCCCACACATGAATGTGTAATCCATCTCTTTTTACTGATTTCAGGTCAGTTTCGTGGAGTTCTCTCTGTGTTTGCTGTGATGGCCCCTCATAAATTTGTCATTAAGGTAAGTTACTTAGATGAAAACAGTATAATTTACTGAGAATAAGAAGATCTGATGTGCAAAAGTTGATAAAACATTTAAGTTTTCTGTCTATTTTTGTTATTTTAAACATGTCAAGTCTCAATTTTTCACTCTTTTTTTTCCCTCTCTTAGACCATTTTTTCAATGACTTTCCAAATGTTTGCCAAGTTTTTCGCCACTTTTCTTGCCAAATTTTCTTGCTTTTGACCATTTTCAGTACTTAAAACTATTCTAATCCTTCGTCTTGAAGTCATCTTCCCACTCTTTTTTGCCTCTTTTGTACCACTTTTTTCTAGGTTCTAGATATTTTCATCTATATTACCATTTCCTGACCAATTAACCACTTAAAATTCATTCTTATTCCTTCTTCTCATTGTCATATTTTACTCTTCTTTGCTTCTTTTAGACCATTGTTTGCTTCTTTCCAAATATTTCCAATTTTTTTTTGCCACTATCTTTGCCAAATTTTTTGCTTTTGACCATTTTGGCCACTTAAAAGGAATTTAAATGCTTCTTCTTAAGGTCATTTTTCCAATCTTTTTTGCCATTTTTGTACCACTTTTTGCCATGTTTCAGATATTTTCCTCTATATTGCCATTTTTTGCTTTTAAAACTCAGTTAATTGTGGTTATTTTTCACTCTTCTTTGCCTCTTTTTGGACCATTTTTTGCTACTTTCCCAATTCTTTTGTCACTTTCCTTGCCAATTTTTCTTGCTTTCGACCATTTTTGCCACTTAAAACTAATTTAAATGCTTCTTCTTTAGGTTTTTTTCTGCTCTTATTTGCAGCTTTTTGCTACTTTCCAATTCCTTTGTCACTTTCCTTGCCAAATTTTCTTGCTTTTGACGATTTTTGCCACCTAAAACCCATTTTTACGGCTTATTCTTGCAGTTTTTACCACTTTTCTTCACCTAGATTTTTTTCTCTTGCAAAGGTAGTTTCATCATTGGTCTCTGTGGTTGAGTAAAACTGGTGTAGAGCAAAAAACATCTACTGCCAAACATTTTTATCTGGTATTCTGAGGTTAAGGAAATATGGCACTGTCTGCGATTAGAATATTACAGCAGGTCATTTTGCAACTTTATCTTTATCTGTATTTGGATGTAACTTCTGTTTTCCTTTGCAGCAGTATATTTTTTGGCCACTAGAGGGGAGTGCTGGCTCACTTTTCAGACGTCGCGCTCCCACATTCTGATGTTGTTATTCATCCTTTGGAGGACATTATTCCGAGTCTGTGTTCACCTTCTGCAGCTCTCTCCTGCCCGCCTGCCTCCCTCAGAGCCTTTTCTTAATGGAGCAGAGGAAACTCCTCCTGTTGGAGCCGAGCTGGTCCTCCTCAGTGTGATGCTCTGTCAGGAATAATGCACTTCAGATGTTTTTGTTAAGTGCAGGAAAAGCCACCGGTCTCTCTTTTGTTGATGTTTCATTTATTGCGAGTTTTGGACGAGGGCTGCAGACATTCACGCTGATCTCTCACATCCTCCGTAATGCCATGTGTGCCTAGTTGACCAGATATTGCCTTCGCCCTCTTTATTTGTTTCATATGCATGCCTGCATACAGACCCCCCCCCTCCCTCCCTTCAGCTTTCAGCTGCTTGTGGGAGAGTAAAACCCTGGAGGTTCACGAAAGGTTCCTTCCCACTGGGCACATAATGATACTGTTGTGTTACTCTGCCTGAGAAAGAGCACTCAGCCTCTACCAAGCTTAACCAACTAACCACAAACAAGTATTTTAAACGGGATCAGTGCAAACAATAGTGTTCGGGGCGCTACCCTGGGCTTCGCTTTCACACAACAAACACCACAGCTACTGTTTTTTTTAATGAATAAACTCAGCTCTGAGGATACTGACGGGAAAAAGAAGCAGCACACAGACATTGTTTCCACACAGGCATGTTGCAGACAGAGGCCAGCTCGGCTTGGATTAGTGAAGCAATTATGAGTTATGTTCTTGGATTCACCGTGCCATGTTTAGAGGGCAGCTCAGCCGTGTGTTTTATGACTCCTCCTCAGATGTTTTCAAAGCAGCTCCCTCTCTGCTCGGTGGAGCTGCAGGAGGTGCTGGTATGCTCCTTCTTAAATAGGCTTAGACTATATAGTGACCTGCCACTTCTCAGACCTCCCCTAAAGGGCCTGCAGGCTCAAGCTCTGATCCGCTGAAGTGCTCGCTGTCTGCCAGGACATTACTGCAGCAGAGCCCTGCAATCTGCCTTCTATTAGCCACGTGACTCTCGCAAGGAGAAGTCAGAGAGTAAAGTGTTATTGTAGAAATAAGTAAATAAGATTGAAGTTTCACAGAGCAGTTTAATGTCAGAGGGTTTGTGCTGGTTAATGTTGCTGTCACTGCACAGATGAGCTCATATCAGACCACACATCACGACTTTGGATTCTGATAAAAAATATTCTCGTGTTGGGAATCCTTCCAGGAGAAGGTGACAGCCCACTTTCATCTCAGCTCTGCCCTGAATTCACTAATGAGGCCAAACACTCCTCAGCCCGCTGTTACACTCTATCTATCAATTTCTCAAGGATGTGTCTGCCCTGGGTTTTGTTTGCTGAGTGTTACCTGGAGATATTCCTGTCTGTTNGCAATCTGCCTTCTATTAGCCACGTGACTCTCGCAAGGAGAAGTCAGAGAGTAAAGTGTTATTGTAGAAATAAGTAAATAAGATTGAAGTTTCACAGAGCAGTTTAATGTCAGAGGGTTTGTGCTGGTTAATGTTGCTGTCACTGCACAGATGAGCTCATATCAGACCACACATCACGACTTTGGATTCTGATAAAAAATATTCTCGTGTTGGGAATCCTTCCAGGAGAAGGTGACAGCCCACTTTCATCTCAGCTCTGCCCTGAATTCACTAATGAGGCCAAACACTCCTCAGCCCGCTGTTACACTCTATCTATCAATTTCTCAAGGATGTGTCTGCCCTGGGTTTTGTTTGCTGAGTGTTACCTGGAGATATTCCTGTCTGTTCTTGCTGCTGGAATTCCACTCTTGGGTTGTGTCTCTGTTTTTTTTTTTTTATCATCAAATAAAGAGGACTCAGGTGTGCTAACATTCACCTGAATGACAGGGAGCTTTGCAAACAAAACACTTCCGCGCATTTTCTGTAAATAACATTCGCTTCAGTAATAATCAGGTCTCAAGCCTCGGCGCTCAGGATCTGGCAGTTTCAAAAATTGGAAAACAGACTTTTGTGTGTGTGTGTGTGTGTGTGTTTTTTTTTTTTTTTCAAAGGGGAAACCCAGGTGACTCACAGCACAAAAAGAGAGAGAGAGAGAGTGAGAGAGAGAGAGCTGGGAATGAGGCAAATAAAGCCTGAGAGCAAGGTTGTCACACCCACAGATCTAAAGAGCTCCCCTGGGCTCTCTGCAGACTTGGAGGAAGAGAGAGAAAAAGAGAGGGACAAAAGGAGAGATGCAAGTTTTATTGAGTGAGACCGCATCTGCTGCCCCTTCCCTTCCAATGTAAACATCTGCGGCTGGTTAGTGTTAGCCTCTGAGCTAAGTGCAGTCCGAGAAGGTCTGGTTCTTATACGGCGCGATAGCGATGGCAAAGGGCAGCGAGGTGGGGAGACGGGTGAAACTGCTCGCAGTGATTTGGGCTCCGTGCCCAACTTGGAGCAGCACAGACGGGAGGATGGAGAGCCGGGTCTGGGAGAGAGATAAGGGAAGGTAGAGANTTATTGCAACACCTCTGTCATAGTTTTCCAGTCAAACAGGGAGCACTTGTTGTCTATCACAAGCTGTCCTGGGATGAAAACTCAACAGAAAATGATGGAGTTACATTTATTTGCAGCTAGAACCCTGTTGAAAACAAAGACTTGCAGCTTTGTCAGATTGACATTGAGGAGGAAATACTCTAAGACTGTGAAGCTGCTGTTATTGATGAGAACGGACACGACAGACAGACAAACAACGGACTTTACAGGAGAAATTTCACCACTTGGAATAATTTGATGAAACAACACTTTTGATATGTTTGAACTCTGGATTCCTCTGGTGGAAAGGAGAGTGAATATTCAGGGTACGGGCGTCAGGATGTGACGTAATGACCCCAAACAGGTAGGACGTCCCAGTGAGTCTTTAACTAATACAGTAAAACAAACTTAGTGGCTCAATTCTGAAGAAATAATCTGTCTTTTATTGTATCATGTTGCTGTTTATGCCCAGGCAAAGTCATACAAATGGCAAATGGATCACTTAAGTCTTGGTGGAGCACAAGACCTTAACCCTTTTTCTTCCTCCAGGTCGTGTTTATCAGATTGGCAGTGAGGAGAATTAGGCCAGAGGAGCTGAGCTTAGCCCGCAGGAAGACTCGGCTCTATTCATTCCCTGTGTGTCAGCACACAAAAGGTGGCACAATAAAGGATTTGGTATTAAGTAGCGCTCCTTCGCCGCCTCTCATTCAGCTCTCGGCCTCTGTTCATAACTCTTAAATGCCTGAGCAAGACAGCCAACAAAGCAGGACTGGCCCGCTTTAGTATGTATGAAAAGAGTAACTTCCTCTGGAACTTGGCCCTTTTTCAAACCTTTCTTTCCAACAACAGCGACAGTTTGAGTCTAAGCAAACTACACCAACTAGCTCATGAATTTGATAAATGCTCATGCCAGGTAATGAAATCCTTCAAGCCGCTGCAGGAAAAAGTTAGACCTGCTTTTTTTTTTTTTAAACTGAATTTTTTAGGTACTTTCCGATGACTTTCCTGAAGGAAGATCCTGTTCTTGTGGTGTGTGCGAAGTATTGAGAGATCTCAGTAAAAGAGGAGCTATAAGCGAGCTTAGAGGGGGATCCGTGGAGGTCAGAGTTCACGACAGGGTTCAGCTCAGAGATCCACAGGTCACCTTTTGTCCTGGGACTTGACAAATTTAGACCACATGATGTGATTGTCGTCGCTGCCTTTGTGTAAAATTAGATTCGGCTCCTTTTTCTGCACTCAAGGCTGTGATAGCTTCACCTAAAGGATGACACTCCAGCGAGGAAGAAGAGGCTTCTGGGACGAATTAATTGTTTTCTTATTAGTGTGATTGCATTAGTTTACATTCCTGAACAAATTCCCTTTTCTGAGAAACTCGGGGAATCACATGCTGTTTTTGTGTGAGGGACAGACCAATGTTTATCATTAATGTCCAGTTCCCAGTTGAGTCTCGTCTGCTGCTCTAATGTGATAAAAGGAAGTTAGTCTACGGCTTGCTAGATGTCTGGCTTTCAGCCCGAAACACTGACTCAATCAGGAGCTCAGAGAGGGGGATTCACCCTGCTGTGTGCTGCTATAAGGACCGCGCTCTCTATACTGCGCTCTTTGTTCCACAGTATTGATCGAATTAACCTTGTGCTGCTCTTTAAGGCTCACATTAACTGGTGTAATTCAAAGCCACGTCCCCTATAAGGTGAGTTTTCTGCTTCCTGTCAGGATTTTTATCAGGACAGAATATATGAGACACCTCTTCCTGTAAAAAAAAACATCAAAACCAACACCTCTGCTGCCTTCCAACTCTGTAAAACATGAAGAAGAACTATGACATAAGTGACTTATGTTGGCGAAAACATGGCATACGCTCTGCAGCATTTACTGCAGATAATTATACCTGAAAAACCAGAAATACGTGTGATAAGCAGACTTTCTTTCCTGCTTTCAAAATACCTGGAAAAGTTAGTTTCAATCGAAGAAAAACAACATGAAAATCTGCTGCTCCAACTTTTATGGCTCTTTGTATTGTATAACTCCTTGGCTTGTCGTAACCTAGAGTTACTTCTTTTAGTTGTAAACAGTACAGTGCAATAAATCTTCCACCTACGTTTTTATCACATTTTGACCTGGCAGCTGGCACCAAAGACGAGGAATTGGCACTTGAAGCAGAAATACTTCTCTACAGTCACTGAACAAGTCAACATTTATACAAACAGTCTCCCCTCCTCCTGCCGTGTAACCGCTGTTGACTTCTACATGTGCTAGTTTTGGCAGCAAAGTTTGGACTTGGCTCTGTGGGTCTTGGCTGCTGCCGCCATGTGGTGGTTGTACTGCACTACAATGCAATTTTTTTTTTTTTTTTTTTTTTTGAGTTTTGAATCACACAAGTACGGAAGAGGATTAGGGCCACTGAGAAAAAAAAAATTCCAAAAAAAAAAAGTCAGAATTCTGACTTTTTTCTCAGAATTCTGACTTTAATCTCAGAATTCTGACTTTTTTCTCAGAATTCTGACTTTAATCTCAGAATTCTGACTTTTCTCAGAATTCTGACTTTTTTCTCAGAATTCTGACTTTAATCTCAGAATTCTGAGGAAAAAGTCAGAATTTTAGGGAAGAGGATTAGGGCCACTGAGAAAAAAAAAAAATCTAAAAAAAAAAAAAAAGTCAGAATTCTGAGAAAAAAGTCAGAATTCTGACTTTTTTTTTTTCGGACTTTTTTTTTATTCAGTGGCCCTAATCCTCTTCCGTACACAAGCTTTAGGTTTTTTTTTAAACTTTTTTATGACTTTATTATAGACAACAGTTCGCTTCCAATCTGGGATGTGCAATCAAAACCGCTAGGCTATACCTATTAGCTTTTCTCCAGACAAGTGAGCAACTTTTTGAGTATTTGCCCCACAAGACCCAACTGTACCACAAACATACGAGGTGTTCTGAGGGCTATAATCACTGCAGTACGTTGATTGGTCGAAACCAATCGTAACCCCGTGCGACCGGGGTAATAAAGAACGACACACAACCCCGCACACAGCCTTTCCTGAAACAAAGGGTGAATTCCAATTCCTGTCTTAACCCTCAATCTCAAAATGCGCACTCCCGTGAAGTGTAAGTACTGTCCCGATTCTCAGAAAGTTGAGGTTGAGGGGTAAGATTGAGGCTGTATCTCCCTCAATATTGAGATTCTCCGACACCACCCTTGGGACTAAGGGACATCCAGAATGCATTGCGTGTTGTCGGTAAATAAACATGGCGTCCAAAGCGGCAGAGAAGGCGAGCTACAGATATAGTATTTTCTTTGTTAATGGAGATGTAAATATTAGGAAAACCATTGTATTATCTTAGTTTAGACCCATTTTATGGATTATTTACCTCGTTGTTGCATAACATTTATTTTTATTTTACGATCTTTTGTCAATAGCGTCCGGTGCGGACAAGCCATGTTGCTATGTTTAAGTTAGTTAACGTTACAAAATGGTCATTTTTCTCTGTGCATTACATTAACAAATAGTTCTATTGTCGGATATATTGTACGAACACGGCTATTACCATATTCTACTGGCCCGATTACAGTAGAGGACATCGGCGTCTCAATACATTGCTATCAATATCGACCACAAATGGAAAGTTATTTGATACCATACGACACTGTCGACTTATACAGGCTGGTTGTGTTATTTATACAGATATTTTTTTGATTACGCTAACCGAAGGAATAACTGACAGACAGTCCATAACAATTTCATTTGCATTTAAGGGGTGTCCCATTTCTAAGTCACAAGATAGCCCTTAACACTTGGTTTTGAAGGGCTACTAAGATTGAGGGTTAAGAAAGGAATTGGAATTGGGCCAAAGCTTCATTAAGTTTTGGAATAAAGAGCCACATGCTGATCACAAAGTAGCAGAGTTGCTGGATGTCCTTCATCTTTCTCTTTGTTTACAATGCCGCTAATTTCTTCGTCGTTGCATTTATTAGCGGGGTACACAGTGTAGCACTCATAGCGCTGCAGTGACGTCACTGTTACATAGCTGACGCGGCTCTCGCCATCTGGCCCATCAAGCAGGGTACGGTTAGCTGTGGAAACGCGCACAGGATCAGGCTTTACTGATCTGACCCGTACCAAACTGCCTGGTGGAAACGAGGCTTTAGCCTTTCTGTCAAACTAGCCGCACCCTTAATTATGCAATCCATGTTTACAATTTCCTTGATGCTAATGATTAAAGTCACGAAGAAACACAACAATTCAATCCATGTATCATTCATTTTTTAAGTTCTATTAAGTATGATCTTGATTGGTTGAACAAAGTCATTGTTTGTTTTATTACTGAGGCAAAATCTTTAGTCGATATAGTAGCCTAAAATCTGCTTGGCCCTTTTGTGACGTAGGATACAATTAGGACCCTGTGTTTACAACATTTCTGCTGTACAATTTATCTCTTCTACTGTCTCTTAAATATTGAATCTTATAGTTGTTGTTCAATAAATATCAGCATGATACACTCAAAATCAAAACCTTAAGTTCTAGTGGCCCCACTCCATCACGGTTCTGGATCAGATAGGTTTCCATGGTATGGCTGCATCCCTGCTCCGGCAGGTTGCAGCATATACGCAACGATCGGGCAGATCAAATGGAACTGGAAGTCAAGTATGAAAACCATCCAAAAACGCCCAGCGACTTTCAAAATAAAATACTCCATGTCAAAACCAAATTGTATGTAGTTTGACTGCAACAACAGAGCAACGTTCAAAGCAGAGCCAGATCAGGAGTCAACAGGTTTGAGGTTTTACAGCCTAACAGAAACCAGGAGAGGATCATCACTAGTGTGGGAAAGATTGGTATCAGGACTCAGCAGTTGCGCAACCTGCCGGACTGAACATGCAAGTGAGCGTGCAGGCAACACGCAACGGACCGGAGCTGAACCGAAGACTGAAGATTATCAGTCTGCCAGTTAGTTACACAGGGGCATGGAAGAGGCGTTCACCTAGTATCTGAAAGTTGTCTATTTGCCAAACGTTATCTTAAGTGCAGCTGCTACCCTATTTCCTAAGAACTGTTGATATGAAAAAACAAAAAGTGGTGGAACCAGGAACAGATGATCCGGCAAAAGACCTCATGTGTTTGGGAGGAGTACTGTAGAGTGACACGGACTCATCAAAGTAGAAGTAGAAGACCAACAACCAAAACTCTGAGCCTCAGTAAAAATCGATGAGCTATTGTAAAAAAAAAGACACAATTTTGTTGTTGTCATGCAAAATGAGGAACATGATGTGGTTCCCAATGGAGATTCCTTGACTTTTGAAATCAGCCTCTAGTGGACACTCCAGAAACTGCAGGTTGCTGCCACCTGTGCTTCTTGTGCATCAATTTCCCAACCTTTATACTGGGTCCACTAGAAGAGTGTAAATAGAAATAAAAAATAGTCTTAGCTTAACTTTTTGTCCATTTTGTCTTCCAAATAATTTCTTCACTCACCAATAATTTTGAGGGTTGAGTAAAAGGTTGTAATAAAACACAGAAGTCCAAATGAAATGGGCTTGTTCCCGAAGAAAAATGCAGCTCTTCTTTTGTTGTGTTGGTTTTATTTTGCTCCTGAAAGTAAGCAACTGGGGAAATTCAAAAGAGCACGTCAATTCATCAGCCACCCGTGTCTTTCTTCTTTTGTCAGACGCAAACGTCAGGACGCCATCACCCGTCCATCGTGTGTCAAGTCCATCCCCTGGACACCGCCGCGCGTCTCGTCCCTGCGCTTTGACTGACAGGCTCTGACCCTGCGTTGCTAGGTTTTTCCCACACACACGGGTAATTGTTGAAGGCAGTCAGCTGAGGCCACCAGTCATCCGTGTACCGCCGCGAGACAAAGGGCAAAGGATGGAGAGAATACTGATCTATAGGGATGAGCTGATAGTGACAGGCAGCATGCACACATTTCATACATGAGGGGGCTGAATCCAAAGGGGGGGTCTGTTCTGCTCCAGTCTTTTCTTTATGTGGCCCTGTTTTTGTTTTTATTCATGCAGAAGTTTGCAAAGAGAAATAAAGCCTTGATGTCTTATTACAGACAGAAGCATGGACTTCATTAGAGACTCAAAACCATTAATTTCACAGCGTGTTTTGACTCTACTCTTCTCGATCATATGGGGGCGCCCTTTCTTCTTCTTAACCTGCAAGAAAAAAGTGAGGCAGCAGCTTCTTTTCAGTTCTTCTTTACAGAACAGACAATGAGAAAGGAGACTTCTCTCATGGGAAAAAAGAAAGAGTAATTGTCAGCCTGATTTGCTCAGAGGCAGAATTTAGCTTTTTTATGCCACATGACGAAAGGTTCCCAGCCCGACTCCAGCTTTCTAACAGTTAATAAAACTTTCTCAATCTCCTGCTATGACGAAAGAGCTAACCTGACCCCTTTTCAAACAAGGGAAGGAGACAAGCGGAGAGCTCGGAGGTGGGAAGTGTAGAGACTTGTGTCTGAAACGCGGGCCTTCCCCTACACACCCTGTTAATTTGTTCTTTTTCGTCATCCAGAGAGCGAGGTGGTAGAAACATCTCTGAAGTCTGGGTTGTGGAGTTTAATGCTTCAGCCCAGGGGACCAAACCAGCTCCAAACAAAGCTTTTAGATCGCAAAAGTATCCTCTGTTACTAAAGTGATTATGTCTCATGTTCGTACACACTCTCCTCCATGAGAAATGTGAAAATCTTTCGCCTTTATATAACTCTGCTGCTTTATTCAGTTCAGCGCTTTCTGCAGCATTATCACTCCGGGCTTTGGGGCAGTGCTTGTTTCTCCTCCGTCTCATGTTGTGGGTGGTCTCGCTTCATCCATTACTTCCTTGTCCAGGGAGAGACGAAGTTCACACGAGACCCACATGCATTTGCTCTCTGCAGCGGGCAGCTTTTGCACTCATGTGTAAACCATAATCAGGCCAGCCTGAGAAAGATGTAACGGCGAGTTAACCAGCCGCGGCATTTCTGGCCTCCCCGTCCCTTGTAGCTTATTGTCATTGACACGATGACGTGGTGCTTCAGGAATCCACTCTGCAGCCCTCTACTCAGCTTTCTAATGTACTCCATAGCAGTTTTATCACCGCTCTCATACAAAGCAGCGTAATCCTCATGTATGTGCTGCCTCCTCTGCAGACCTGAGGCAGGGACTAGGCTGCAAAGCTGAAAGATAAAGAAAATACTCTGAGAAAGCAGAAACATGAGGAGAGAGTTTTTTTTTTTGATGGTACAAAGATGGCCAGACAGCGAAACAGGAGGGAGGGACTCCTGTGAGAGGCCTGGGGTGATGTTTGAGGACTCAGGGGGTCGTTGTGGTTTGTCTCGCTGTCAATCACCCACGCTCTGATTTTCTTTGTTGTCTCTGAGCTCAATGCCCCTCAGCAACCTGTGGCTGTCCTTCCTCTTTGTGTTACAGTGTGGGAACTTTGCCGTGCTGGTGGATCTCCACGTTCTGCCCCTGGGCGGCCAAGAGGACGCCAGCTGGTTTACTACGGACCACATCGAGGTACGGACACAGGGAGAAGGGCGTGTGTGACCGAATATACGGCTTCTGTTCCGCAGGGGGCCTTTTCCAAAGACAGCAGCAGCGTGGAATCTGAAATNTTTTTTTTTTTTTAAACTGAATTTTTTAGGTACTTTCCGATGACTTTCCTGAAGGAAGATCCTGTTCTTGTGGTGTGTGCGAAGTATTGAGAGATCTCAGTAAAAGAGGAGCTATAACCGAGCTTAGAGGGGGATCCGTGGAGGTCAGAGTTCACGACAGGGTTCAGCTCAGAGATCCGCAGGTCACCTTTTGTCCTGGGACTTGACAAATTTAGACCACATGATGTGATTGTCGTCGCTGCCTTTGTGTAAAATTAGATTCGGCTCCTTTTTCTGCACTCAAGGCTGTGATAGCTTCACCTAAAGGATGACACTCCAGCGAGGAAGAAGAGGCTTCTGGGACGAATTAATTGTTTTCTTATTAGTGTGATTGCATTAGTTTACATTCCTGAACAAATTCCCTTTTCTGAGAAACTCGGGGAATCACATGCTGTTTTTGTGTGAGGGACAGACCAATGTTTATCATTAATGTCCAGTTCCCAGTTGAGTCTCGTCTGCTGCTCTAATGTGATAAAAGGAAGTTAGTCTACGGCTTGCTAGATGTCTGGCTTTCAGCCCGAAACACTGACTCAATCAGGAGCTCAGAGAGGGGGATTCACCCTGCTGTGTGCTGCTATACGGACCGCGCTCTCTATACTGCTCTCTTTGTTCCACAGTATTGATCGAATTAACCTTGTGCTGCTCTTTAAGGCTCACATTAACTGGTGTAATTCAAAGCCACGTCCCCTATAAGGTGAGTTTTCTGCTTCCTGTCAGGATTTTTATCAGGACAGAATATATGAGACACCTCCTCCTGTAAAAAAAAACATCATAAACCAACACCTCTGCTGCCTTCCAACTCTTTAAAACATGAAGAAGAACTATGACATAAGTGACTTATGTTGGCGAAAACATGGCATACGCTCTGCAGGATTTACTGCAGATAATTACACCTGAAAAACCAGAAATACGTGTGATAAGCAGACTTTCTTTCCTGCTTTCAAAATACCTGGAAAAGTTAGTTTCAATCGAAGAAAAACAACATGAAAATCTGCTGCTCCAACTTTTATGGCTCTTTGTATTGTATAACTCCTTGGCTTGTCGTAACCTAGAGTTACTTCTTTTAGTTGTAAACAGTACAGTGCAATAAATCTTCCACCTACGTTTTTATCACATTTTGACCTGGCAGCTGGCACCAAAGACGAGGAATTGGCACTTNCAAGTACGGAAGAGGATTAGGACCACTGCGAAAAAAAAAAATCCCCCCAAAAAAAAGTCAGAATTCTAGGGAAGAGGATTAGGGCCACTTAGAAAAAAAAAAAAATCTAAAAAAAAAAAAAAAGTCAGAATTCTGAGAAAAAAGTCAGAATTCTGACTTTTTTTTTTTTGGGACTTTTTTTTTTTATTCAGTGGCCCTAACCCTCTTCCGTTCACAAGCTTTAGGTTTTTTTTTTTAACTTTTTTATGACTTTATTATAGACAACAGTTCGCTTCCAACCTGGGATGTGCAATCAAAACTGCTGGGCTATACCTATTAGCTTTTCTCCAGACAAGTGAGCAACTTTTTGAGTATTTGCCCCACAAGACCCAACTGTACCACAAACATACGAGGTATTCTGAAGCCTCGTTTCCCTCAAGCGGATCGGTTCGGTTCGTCTCAGTACGGCACGCATTTTGTGGCGTTCCCATAGACTAAAACCGGGACGGGTCCCCTAATAAACGACCCGTACCGCTCCACTTTTCAGTACCCTTCCGTTGCCGCTCCAAACCGGCCCCAGGGGTGGGGCTATAATCACTGCAGTACGTTGATTGGTCGAAACCAATCGTAACCCCGTGCGACCGGGGTAATAAAGAACGACACACAACCCCGCACGCAGCCTTTCCTGAAACAAAGAGTGAATTCCAATTCCTGTCTTAATCCTCAATCTCAAAATGCGCACTCCCGCGAAGTGTAAGTGCTGTCCCGATTCTCAGAATGTTAAGGTTGATGCTTAAGTTTGAGGCTGTATCTCCCTCAATACTGAGATTCTCCGACACCACCCTTGGGACTAAGGGACATCCAGAATGCATTGCGTGTTGTCGGTAAATAAACATGGCGTCCAAAGCGGCAGAGAAGGCGAGCTACAAATATAGTATTTTCTTTGTTAATGGAGATATAAATATTAGGAAAACCATCGTATTATCTTAGTTTAGACCCATTTTATGGATTATTTACCTCGTTGTTGCATAACATTTATTTTTATTTTATGATCTTTTGTTAATAGCGTCCGGTGCGGACAAGCCATGTTGCTATGTTTAAGTTAGTAAACGTTACAAAATGGTCATTTTTCTCCGTGGTAATGTAATTGTTTTATCAAGATAACAGCCTATATAACATGCTTATGCCGATAATGGTATAAGATGACCTGGCTAATGTCATCTCCTGTAGCCGCAGAGTTATGTAACGATAGTTTTAGCTGGTGTTCACCTTTCAATAAACTATGGTATGCTGTGACAGCTGAATATGTCCGTGGTTGTGTTATTTATACAGATATTTTTTTGGCAACGCTAACCGAAGGAATAACTGACAGACAGTCCACAACAATTTCATTTGCATTTAAGGGGTGTCCCATTTCTAAGTCACAAGATAGACCTGAACACTTGGTTTTGAGGGCGACTAAGATTGAGGGTTAAGATTGAGGGTTAAGAAAGGAATTGGAATTGGGCCAAAGCTTCATTAAGTTTTGGAATAAAGAGCCACAGCTGATCACAAAGTAGAAGAGTTGCTGGATGTCCTTCATCGTTCTCTTTGTTTACAATGCTGCAAATTTCTTCGTCGTTGCATTTATTAGCGGGGCACACAGTGTAGCACTCATAGCGCTGCAGTGACGTCTGTGTTACATAGCTGTCGCGGCTCTCAACATCCGGCTCATCAAGCAGGGTACGGTTGGCTGTGGAAACACACGCACAGGATCAGGCTTTACCGATCTGACCCGTACCAAACTGTACTGACCCGTACCAAACTGCCTGGTGGAAACGAGGCTTTAGCCTTTCTGTCAAACTAGCTGCACCCTTAATTATGCAATCCATGTTTCCAATTTCCTTGATGCTAATGATTAAATTCACGAAGAAACACAACAATTCAATCCATGTATCATTCATTTTTTAAGTTCTATTAAGTATGACCTTGAATTATTGAACAAAGTCATTGTTTATGTTTTATTACTGAGGCTAAATCTTTAGTCGATATAGTTGCCTAAAATCTGCTTGACCCTTTTCTGACGTTGGATACAATTAGGAATCCTGTGTTTACAACATTTCTGCTGTACAATTTATCTCTTCTACTGTCTCTTAAATATTGAATCTTATTGTTGTTGTTCAATAAATATCAGCATGATACACTCAAAATCAAAACCTTAAGTTCTATTGGCCCCACTCCATCACGGCGCTAGATCAGATAGGTTTCCATAGTATGGCTGCATCCCTGCTCCGGCAGGTTGCAGCAGATACGCAATGGTAGGGCAGATCAAATGGAACTGGAAGTCAAGCATGAAAACCACCCAAAAACGCCCAGCGACTTTTGAAATAAAATACACCACGTCAAAACCAAATTGTATGTAGTTTGACTGCAACAACAGAGCGACGTTCAAAGCAGAGCCAGATCAGGAGTCGACAGGTTTGAGGTTTTACAGCCTAACAGGAACCAGGAGAGGATCATCACTAGTGTGGGAAAGATTGGTATCAGGACTCAGCAGTTGCACAACCTGCCGGACTGAACATGCGAGAGAGCGTGCAGGCAACCTGCAACGGACCGGAGCTGAACCGAAGACTGAAGATTATCAGTCTGCCAGTTAGTTACACAGGGGCATGAAAGAGGCGTTCACCTAGTTCCTGAAAGTTGTTGTCTATTTGCCAAACGTTATCTTAAGTGCAGCTGCTACCCTATTTCCTAAGAACTGTTGATATGAAAAAACAAAAAGTGGCGGAACCAGGAACAGACGATCTGGCATTAGACCACACTGCCCTCATGTGTTTGGGAGGAGTACTGTAGAGTGACATGGACTCATCAACGTGGAAGTAGAAGACCAATAACCAAAACTCTGAGCCTCAGTAAAAATCGATGCGTTATTGTAAAAAAAAAGACACAATTTTGTTGTTGTCATGCAAAATGAGGAACATGATGTGGTTCCCAAATCAGCCTCTAGTGGACACTCCAGGAACTGCAGGTTGCTGCCACCTGTGCTTCTTGTGCATCAACTTCCCAACCTTTGCACTGGGTCCACTAGAAGAGCGTAAATAGAAATCAAAATTAGTCTTTGCTTAACTTTTTGTCCATTTTGTCTTCCAAATAATTTCTTCACTCACCAATAATTTTGAGGGTTGTGTGAAAGGTTAAAATAAAACACAGAAGTCCAAATGAAATGGGCTTGTTCCCGAAGAAAAATGCAGCTTTTCTTTTGTTGTGTTGGTTTTATTTTGCTCCTGAAAGTAAGCAACTGGGGAAATTCAAAAGAGCACGTCAATTCATCACCCACCCGTGTCTTTCTTCTTTTGTCAGACGCAAACGTCAGGACGCCATCACCCGTCCATCGTGTGTCAAGTCCATCCCCTGGACACCGCCGCGCGTCTCGTCCCTGCGCTTTGACTGACAGGCTCTGACCCTGCGTTGCTAGGCTTTTCCCACACACACGGGTAATTGTTGAAGGCAGTCAGCTGAGGCCACCAGTCATCCGTGTACCGCCGCGAGACAAAGGGCAAAGGATGGAGAGAATACTGATCTATAGGGATGAGCTGATAGTGACAGGCAGCATGCACACATTTCATACATGAGGGGGCTGAATCCAAAGGGGGGGGTCTGTTCTGCTCCAGTCTTTTCTTTATGTGGCCCTGTTTTTGTTTTTATTCATGCAGAAGTTTGCAAAGAGAAATAAAGCCTTGATGTCTTATTACAGACAGACGCATGGCCTTCATTAGAGACTCAAAACCATTAATTTCACAGCATGTTTTGACTCTACTCTTCTCGATCATATGGGGGCGCCCTTTCCTCTTCTTAACCTGCAAGAAAAAAGTGAGGCAGCAGCTTCTTTGCAGTTCTTCTTTACAGAACAGACAATGAGAAAGGAGACTTCTCTCATGGGAAAAAAGAAAGAGTAATTGTCAGCCTGATTTGCTCAGAGGCAGAATTTAGCTTTTTTATGCCGCATGACGAAAGGTTCCCAGCCCGACTCCAGCTTTCTAACAGTTAATAAAACTTTCTCAATCTCCTGCTATGACGAAAGAGCTAACCTGACCCCTTTTCAAACAAGGGAAGGAGACAAGCGGAGAGCTCGGAGGTGGGAAGTGTAGAGACTTGTGTCTGAAACGCGGGCCTTCCCCTACACACCCTGTTAATTTGTTCTTTTTCGTCATCCAGAGAGCGAGGTGGTAGAAACATCTCTGAAGTCTGGGTTGTGGAGTTTAATGCTTCAGCCCAGGGGACCAAACCAGCTCCAAACAAAGCTTTTAGATCGCAAAAAGTATCCTCTGTTACTAAAGTGATTATGTCTCCTGTTCGTACACACTCTCCTCCATGAGAAATGTGAAAATCTTTGGCCTTTATATAACTCTGCTGCTTTATTCAGTTCAGCGCTTTCTGCAGCATTATCACTCCGGGCTTTGGGGCAGTGCTTGTTTCTCCTCCGTCTCATGTTGTGGGTGGTCTCGCTCCATCCATTACTTCCTTGTCCAGGGAGAGACGAAGTTCACACGAGACCCACATGCATTTGCTCTCTGCAGCGGGCAGCTTTTGCACTCATGTGTAAACCATAATCAGGCCAGCCTGAGAAAGATGTAACGGCGAGTTAACCAGCCGCGGCATTTCTGGCCTCCCCGTCCCTTGTAGCTTATTGTCATTGACACGATGACGTGGTGCTTCAGGAATCCACTCTGCAGCCCTCTACTCAGCTTTCTAATGTACTCCATAGCAGTTTTATCACCGCTCTCATACAAAGCAGCGTAATCCTCATGTATGTGCTGCCTCCTCTGCAGACCTGAGGCAGGGACTTGGCTGCAAAGCTGAAAGATAAAGAAAATACTCTGAGAAAGCAGAAACATGAGGAGAGAGTTTTTTTTTTGATGGTACAAAGATGGCCAGACAGCGAAACAGGAGGGAGGGACTCCTGTGAGAGGCCTGGGGTGATGTTTGAGGACTCAGGGGGTCGTTGTGGTTTGTCTCGCTGTCAATCACCCACGCTCTGATTTTCTTTGTTGTCTCTGAGCTCAATGCCCCTCAGCAACCTGTGGCTGTCCTTCCTCTTTGTGTTACAGTGTGGGAACTTTGCCGTGCTGGTGGATCTCCACGTTCTGCCCCTGGGCGGCCAAGAGGACGCCAGCTGGTTTACTACGGACCACATCGAGGTACGGACACAGGGAGAAGGGCGTGTGTGACCGAATATACGGCTTCTGTTCCGCAGGGGGCCTTTTCCAAAGACAGCAGCAGCGTGGAATCTGAAATGACTCTGAGCCTTGTGTCTATTCATCACAGAGGTTTTCATTGTTGCGAAACTGTTCTCATCTCTCCGCCCTGACACTCGAGGAGTTGTCTTACCGCCGCTCTCCTCTAAAGCGTCTACTGTCCTGTTTGCTTTTGTTCTCTTGGCACTTCAGAGACTTTTTCCCCCCGCACTGAAATATCCGCTCACTGTTCGCAGGAGGTGACGGCGCTGGTCAGAGACGCGGTGGACAAGAGAGTTAAGCAGTACACTGACTCGCTGAACAATAGGAAGCAGGCCAAACAGAAGAAGGAGCTGGCACCTGCTGCAGCTTTGTTTGTCAAAGGTAACACAGCATCTCATTGGAAACAGTGACACCAAACACCAACCAACCAACCAGCTTTATTTATAAAGCACTTAGAGAGCTAAAGTTAAAAAAAGAAGATAAAAAACAGATAAGAAGAAACAGAAACACATAAAAGATTACATTAAAACCAATTTAAAGCTGATCTGAAGTTTAAGACCACAGCTCAAAAACCTGAAATCCTGCTTAAATAGAAATAAATGAGGAGCTTCACAGTTCATGTTGATTACTCCAAAAATTAGTTTGTCCACAGGGAGGTTTGTGTGAACGTTGCTCCAAGTGGTGAAGATGCTTCATGTTTGGCGTCCACTTTCTGGAAGTGACGCCCACTTATGTAAACTTCCCTCTCCATCCATCCCATAATATTCTCAATGTGATTTAGATCAGGGGAACAGGCAGGATGCTCCAAAAGAGAGAGATTATTCCTCTGGAAGAAGAAAAAGTTGTTTGGTGAGCAGACACCCTATTGAAAAACCCAATTATTATCAGACAGAGCAGGGCCCTCAGTCATGAAGGACGCCCCTGAACAACCATCAGCTCCATTGTTCCATTGTTCAGAAAAAGCAGATCATGATGCCCCCCCCCCTCCACTGTGTCGCAAAGAAAACATCTCAGTGGGATCTCCTGGTCATGACAGTAACGTTGGACGCCATCAGGACCATCAAGGTTCAAGTTTTTCTCCTCAGAGAATCAAACTTTCTTCCACTTTCCAATGTCCCATGATGCTCTCTGTCAAAGCTCAAACTGGCAGTTTAGTGGAAGGAGCCGAGGCCTTTGAAGAGGTTTTTGTTCTTAAAGCTCTTCTCTCTCAGACGCCGTCTGATGGTTATTGGGCTGCAGTCGCCCCCAGTTACGACCTTAATTCGGGTCGAGAATCGTCCTGAGTCTTGATGAACAGCCAATCAGATCCTCAGGCTCAGCGTTGCTAAACCTTCAGGATCTTTGAAGAAATTCAAAATGTTTGTCTTACTGCGTCCAACTTCAGCAGTGAAAGCGTTGCGTTGTAAGAAGTTTTGATTATGCAGCTCAACGATCCGACCAGGTTCACAGAGAGAATACTGGATCAGGAGGTGATGAGAGTGATATAAAATGAGGTTGAATTCACATTTTGTGCAGATTTTATCTTTTAAAGGTTGTGTTTTTAAACTTTTGAAACTCCTCTTAGAACCCTTATAAAGTTCAACAGTTAAAAATGTGAATTTGTACAATTTTTCAACTTGTCTGAAGATTTCGATCAGGGGTATATCTCAGGATCAGGATCTGTGTTTTTAGCCCTAACTACTTCTCACCTTGTATCCCACCACTTTTTGCCTTTTCTGCACCATTTCATACCTTTAAGCTACTTAAAAGAGAGGAAAACCAATAACACCAGGTAAATAACATTAGAATAAACCAGAAGGGAAATACCAGCTGTAAAGCTAGTGATGGGTGCATTGTATGATGGAGCTGTGTCGCAGTTTTGTTACAGGATTCAAGAAGACTTCATAGATGTGTGAACCTTTCAGACACTTCACATAAGCTGCTTGTGACCCTGGATAAATTCAGGGTTAAAAACTTAGATGACATGAAAGTATCCGGATGTTTTCAGAAGTTTGAACAGATCTTATTATTCATGCAAAAGTTCCAGTGGCAGCCAAAGTGCCTTTAATTGATATACTTGCAGGGTTTGCTTCAATTTTGGGAGCATTTACAAGAGGGAGGGACGCGTAAATTATGGTATGTGGTCTGTGCATTGACTGGTGTAATCTCTGATGTACAGTGTTGAAACAAATCATTTACGACCCTCATTGGAGCCAAATATTTCAGTATTTACAAGAGCCTAATGTTTGTCTTTATGATCCAGTTGGTGTAAAAGCATCACTTCTCTGTCTGTTTACTCAGAGCCTGACTTTAAATTGTTATTTGTAATGAACTCATGTTATGTTTACTCTGTTTTGCTTTCACCTTTGCTCACCGCTCAGGAATGCAGTCATCTCAACCTTCTCCTGTCTCGTCTGAGGTGTGTCTATCATCACCCTTTGAGCAAGAAAAGTGATTTACTTTGGCTGTGAACACACAATCGTTATTTACACTCTTGGACGTGAGCGCGCAAAGGAATGGGCACTGAGTGTTGGAAATATATCCGATCTGTATTTCATGGCTACCTTTTGAGGAGAGTGTGGGAGGAAAGAGAGCAGAACAGGTCAGGACTTGGTGGCTCTCTACACCCAGGGTGTGACCTAAAGGCAGGAGCTGATAGGATTTTATTTTGTGCTGCACTGTTTGACTTGGCTCTAAATTTAAGTCCATTTAAATGGCTAATGTTTGTTTTCCCTCTGTGTGTAATGTGCTGCTGGCACACCTGGATTTATCTGTTCTTGTACTTAACACTATAAGCTGTTGCCTCGACACGTTTACCAATACTTTATAAACAAAGAGGGAAAAGTCTTCAAATCAAGCTTTAATTTCATTGGGAATAACCTATTTTCCACTCATTCAAATAGACATATTACATTACAGGCTGTTAAGTATATGCAGGGAACAGTCAAAAAGTAGTTAAATTGTTCACATTGAGCAAAATATATGCACAAAGTTGAAGTATTCAGTTCATACATTGCAAAAATCAAAATCTAAGCAACTCATTGTGTCTTGTTTTTAATCAAATTTGTCTTATTATACTTGATATTAGCTCCAATCTACTTATAAATATTGGAAAATGTCTTATTTCAAGTTATTTAAAGACAAAAATTAGGTCTGAATTGCTTGTCACAGGTCACACAAATGGGATAATGGGATAAGAAAAAAAGTTTCTAGTACTAAAACAGCTTTCTAATTTCAAGAAACTTCACAAGCAAAAATTTTTTTTTTCCATTGACAGATTTTCAGACCTCATTTTTGTCTTTAAATAACTTGAAAGAACCACTCTAGCTTAACTACTCACAGCTCAGTGCTCTGAGACTTTTCAGTAACGTTAGTGAATCCTGGTTGTGTCCTACCAGTGCTCATCTACCAACTCCAACCTCACCAAGCAGAGCAAACATAACCTGGCTCTTCATTTTATTGATAGACTCTCAGGTTTGAACAGATCACTGCAGAATAACTGTTGCATGTGGACAGGAATCAACATTAGCACAAACACATTAGTGACTGTTTCAGCCTTTAGCCTGTGCTCTATCACTCTCCTGTTTAGCTTTCTTCTTCTCTTATGTCCCTTTTCTGTTGCACAGTCCAACTCATGTTTCCACCATTACTTCTAAATAAAGCACAGGAATCATTTTCAGCAGAGAAAAACACAGATCTCTCTTATCTCTGCTAAACTTTGTCAGCTGGCATAGTGTTTTCATAGAGACTTAAGTGTGCAACCAGTCCTGAGAAATAACTCTTTTTTTAGCGCTTATAATCTCAGTTTAAATTGTGGATTATGGTCAGGCGTACATCTAGATATGAGACTTTTTCCAATATCAAAAAGTCCTCACAGTCCCTTTAAGCTGGCGTTATGGACTAGTATTCATGAAGATATTTATACAGGGTTCCTACACATCCTTAAAAAGTCTTAAATTCATATATCCAAAACTAAGGCCTTAAAAAGTGTTAAATTAACTTAAATTTCACATTCTAGTCTTAAATAAAATACTCAAAGCTCTTAAATTTGTCAGGGCAGAATTTGTTGATGTTTTATTGATTTTTTTTTTTGCTGGACTTTTCAAGAAGGAGATGAAGAGAGTAAAAACTGCCTTACAAGTTGCTGATACAGTTTATTTGCATCCTAGTTAACCAGTCTATGACTATGGGTCACTGTTTGCACTTTTACATACAGATATTAACCAATGAGCGACTTAATGTTCAATAAAGAGTCAAAAAGTAAACTTGAATGAGTCTCATTAAGTGACACACGCTATGATTTGGTTGTAATGCAGCAGGACCCCCAAATCATCAACCATATTTATGTGTTTTTAATCTTAAATTTCCTTCAAAGTGGCTTTAAAAAAGGTCTTAAAAAGTCTTAAACCTGCAGGAACCCTGTTATAAATGCTGAACCAAGTTGGAGTTCAAAGGTTATGAGTTTTGCAGCATCTCTACCAACCAAATTCACCTCTCTTCATCTAACGCCGGCTCATTCCTCCAGCCACCCACACACATGCCTTTGAAGCGCTGTAAGCCCAGCTTCAGAGGCACCCCCAGCTGTGTGCTGTAATGCAGACAGGTTTGTCACAGGTAGCAGTTAAGGGCAGTTAAAGTGGGCTCACTCAGCGGGGCAGGACTGACTGTGAGAGTGGGATTACAGGGCAGTCGGCCTCATAAAGTTTCTCCCGTGGCTTCAGCTCTGCCTCTCACGCTACTCCCCTCCACTTTAGCCTTCTAATCCACCAAAACTCTGCACATGCATTTGTTTTCACACACTTACTGCGCAAATACGTGTTATTCCACTTCTGTCAGCCTCCTGACGAACACACAGTCAGCATATAAGCGGACACACTGGTTGCGCTGCACCCAGGCGCTGATGCACGTCAGAACCAGTGCGAATCAAAGGAGCGACAGTGTGTTGCAGAGATATATCCTCCCCCTGGGCTAGGTGTGAACAGGCTGACAGGGTAAAGTTACTGAAAAGCCTGTCTCATATTGCCCATGACAGACTGAGGAGAGACAGACATGTCTAATGATGGAGATCACACACACACATGCGCACACACATGCACTCCAACTGTGTGAACAAGAGCACTATCAGTGTTTCAGCAGGGAAATATGCATGTAAAAATGATTAAGCTCCTTCGCCAGAAAGAATGTAACCAGTGGAACATGACTCCGTACCATATCTGAGAATTTTCCCCTCTCAGGACATGAAACAGGCCTGTTCACTTCATGTGCTCTCGTCCTATTAAAGGTCTTAAGTGAGTGTAATGACATTCTTGGTCTTTTCATTGTCCCATGTGAGGCAGTAAAGGTGGAGACTGCGACTGTGAGAAGCGAGCAGGCAGGCAGGAGCCATAAAAAGGGGAGGACAGACTATAGGCTTAGGGAGGGAAGCCCAGCAAACCTCAGGGTGGGTATTAAGTATTGGGGTCGTCTGTTCTGCAAGGAGGTCAAACGCTAACCTGCTAATCCCCGCGGGTCTTTCAGAAAACAGGGAGTGGAAGCTGGTTTTCTGCATTTCTATTTGTAAACGTGTGTGTGTTATGTTATCTGAGAGCTGCATTAAGCTGGATATCCTGCTATGTGCTGCAACATGTGCACATACATGTTGCAGCACATAGAGAAAAGGTGTCAGGCAGGGTAGTGCTGATGTCTGTGCCAGGAATAGGTGGATGGAGTGTGGTGCTATGTGTGGGATGGTATGAGAGAAAAGCAGGAGGAGGAGGTGGGTGGTGGGGTTGTGTGAGGCGGTGCCAGTGTGAAATCACAGGGGCTTCCGCCAACAGACAGCAGTAAGAACAGCGTAACAGCCTCAGCTGTTGGCACTTCAAATGAGCCATCAACAGCTTTTAACATTCCAAGGTCCTTCAGTGCAAGTGTTTGGATCCGAGTTATCTCTATGGGTTATTGTATCTACGTATGCGTGCTGCTGTGTAGGGTGCATGTGTGAGTCCACTGCACATGTCAGAGAGCTGATCCCATGTCTCCTGCCAACATAAATTCAGGCCATTTCTTCAAATCTCAGCTGCAGAGGCCAATTTCCAACTGTCAGCCCCCCCCCTCTCCCTCCTTTCTCTCCACTCCTTCTTTCTTTTTTACCCAGGCTACTTGAGACTTCATGATTAGCTCATAGTGATGTGATTTATTTATGTTTTTAGAGAGATGAACAGAGGGAACTTTTCCCACCAAACATCTTGGCTCCGGACGGGCCGAGTGGACACACTAGACCTTAAAAGCCGAAGAGACGGGAGCTTGGGAGAGGCCTGCTGCATTCTCCCTGGTAGACCGTGTTGACACACCCACATTTCTCAGAGTAATTACAGATCGAAAATGAGTGGATAATAGGCGCTCTGTGCTGCGAGGATGGATTTTTGTCATCTGATAAGGAAGCTGGTGGTTTGACCACAGGAGTGTCACAGTTTTATTCATGAAGATGCCGCTGCTTTCCACTGACAACCTGCTGGATTCAGAGACAGGAAGATTCTCTGAAACAAGATTATAGTGATTCTTATTCCTGAATGCTGGGAAGACACAACAGCTTTACAATCCTATCTTGATATTAATTACTGTATTGAATACAGAGAGTGACCCAAAGTCTTCAGTTTTTGAGTTGCAGGGATATTGCAGATTTTTTTAAACTAAATGATCAAAGCCTTGTTTATTTCAGTTTCAGTTTCAGTTTATTTCAGATAAAAAAAGTAAAAAATAGACAAAAACAAGTCAATTCAATGGTTTACAATACCACAATGGACCACAAGTACTAAATAAGGCATTTAATATGTCCAAAAAAGAGCAGGAAGAAGAAGGAATAGCTTTTCAAGTCCTGCCCCTATTTTTGTATTTATTTATTGATTTATTCATTGTTATTTGATGTGGACATCACAATAACATTGGACCACCCACATGCATTGTTTGAGGGTTTTTGCACAGGTGCTAATTTGCAACACTTGTCCACAGGAGGCTTTTGAAATGATAAAATAATAAAAAATAGTGGGAGAAAGTCGAGCAAAAATAGTGTAGTGTACAATAACATTACAACAATGAAGAAGAAGCCGTGTTTACATATTGAATATATAGAGTTGATACAGTTCCACATGATCATTTTCCTGCAACTTTTTTTGGACAGATAAGAAAAACTGAATCCTTGAAGCTTTCTGTTGGTGTCAGGAACGTGCCTAATCAACGCCACAAATCTTTACAGTTTTTCGCAAAATAAAAGCGATATATCTTAAAATTTCGACAAAGTATATTTGCACTTTGAAAATTTCTTGAAAATAATTGCGAGAAAAGTCTCCGTCTCCTCCTCTGTCCAAACGTAGCGCGCCATGTTTACTCACAGAGAAGTGATCACATGACCAGGTACGTCCTGTCCTGTGATGTATAATTGCAGAAAAAGTGTTTCCATTGCGCGTTTGCGATATATTTGAATGTGGAAACATCTGAAAAACCACCTCATGAAAGCGATATTTTAGTGCTTTTTCAAAATTCAGGTGTTTCCATTACCAGTTTTTTATAGCACTATTTAAATTGTGTTCATATCCAAGGGTGATGGAAACGCACCTAGAGTTGGCTCTCGATTCCCAACTCTACTTGCAGTCAGAGAAGGAACTTATTTGTGATGAAAGAAGCAGATTTTTGTAATCGACGGATTAGTACATGTTCGGTTGTGTTTGCAGATGCTGCATCCTAATTTTTTGCAGAGTGAGAAGCTTTCCTGTAGCTCCAGGGCTCTATAACTGCTGCTTCTTTTCTTTTCTTTCTTTATATTCAATTTCTCTTGCTCTTGTATTGTTTTCCCTCATGGTGGTATTGATTTTGTGGTTCATAGTGGTGAATATATTTGTGTGGAAGTGCAGAGTGTAAACTGAGAGGGCCCATTTCACACGGATTTAGCTAACGTGCCATTTCAAACTTCCAGAGCGCATTACCAGATGTTTTACACCCACTGTTAGCGTCGATACACGCCGATTGATCTCTTCATGTGAGGCAGAGCCGGGCGTCCTCACTCTTCCTCTTCAGAGCGGCCTGGGCACAGTGGTACCCGGAGTACCAGGCTGGGTACCGTGGCAGAGCTGGGTCCTTCTTCCTCTGCCTGCACAGGTGCCAGGGCTTAGGGGAGGGAACACCTGCCAGCCTGTTTCCCCATGGCCACGGCAGGCTGGAGAGGCATTTTCCCAGGCTCCCCAGATGAATGGTCACTAATAGCCGTGGGAGAGGGCTTTGCGAGCGCAGCACAGTGTACCACTGACTCCTCTTGGCAGCCCTATGAAGGGGGCTTAAGGCAGCCTGGACACGGCCACCGCGGGAAAAGCACAAGTGTTGCTGGATAGCTTTACTGTTGGAGAATGTGTTTACGAATGACCATCTCCCTCCTGACGAAGAATGCAGAGGATGTGTGGACTCGTTTCTGCGCTTCTACGCCGAAGCTTTGTTTTGCTTCCCATGCTCTTTGAAAGGCCCGAGGCTACAACAGCTTTTACATTAGTCTCAAACTGCTCAGTCATAATGTGGGTGAGACTTCTCCAATGCCCATTTTAGGAGAGTAATTTCACGGGTGCCTCTCTGGAGCGCTGTAATATGTAATACTTCCCCATATTTCCTCCTCGCTCGGCGTCTATTTGTGTGTCTGTGATGTATGGACGGTGTGTAAATAGAGAGGCTCGCCTGTGGCAGAGTTACCTGCCCCGCTCTGTGTTTCTGGGCGTGAGGCAGGCTGGGATTAAGGCGAGGGGGTAACAGAGACCTGTGACAGGAACAAAGGAATTCCAAGGCCCGAGCTGGAAATGGATCCTGATCAGAGTAGCCACTCCACCCTCCCTCCTCTGGCCCCTGCTGGGCAACCCCCTTTCCCTTGGTGCTTTGTGGTGTAGCTGTGGCTCTTTAAATCCTTCCTGTAAGCCCCTGGCCTTACTCAGCAGCGGCACATAGGACAGTCTGACTCCACTGTTAACTCCCATCCCCATTATTGGACACAGACACCACTCCTTTTTTTTTTTTTTGAGTTTCTTCACTCTCTCCTTGCTCGTCTGCCCTCCTCGTGTCATCTTTTTACGCTTCCTCTCACTTTCCCTCCTTCCCTGTCTGGGGTCAGCTGCAGACTCTTAGGACACAACCACAATCCCCGCCATAGCTGTCACACCACCACACTTTTCCCATATAATTAGGGCCTGAGCCTGAGCCGGAGCACGGATCACATTCATGTGACTGTTCCCCTTTACCACATTCTGGTCTGGGAGATGGCACACACTCCCTTGAACTCCTGCTAAGTGTTCAGCCTGACCAGAATGCCTTGTTTGAGGATTTGCTGAAACATTTCAGAGGGAGGATGATGTTGTTTTTCTCCGCTCTTTGCTTCCTTTTGAAAGAAACGGGGCCTCTGTCGCGTGTTCATACGAGCTCTGCGGTTTCTCTGCGGACAGATGTCATTGTAATGCTGTGTGCGAAATGTTCATGTGTAGTCAGAAAATGCCAGCCGGAGACTGCTGTTAACGACGGCAACGTCGTTTAATTGAAGGCAGATTTGCTTTCCAGGCTTTTTTGTTTGCATAAGGTCAGCGAGTTAAGTTCATAGACTCATAAAGTAGCATGACATCAACATGTTGATTGGTTTTTTGAAGCTTTGAGGTCAGCATCTGATGTCTTTCGAGCCAGAGAGGTCAGCAACCACCCATCTAACGCTGGCCCAAGTACAATACTATGTTTCAAAAACTTATAACTGAAGAACCGCAAGCTCAAAATTCATCACTGACAACTTGATTATGAGATTTAAGTCTCCAGTTTCAGAAAATATCATGTTTTAATATGCGGCTAAAGTCCACATCAGGATAAACGCAGCTGAAACACTTTCCTCCTCTTCGTTTTTTTTATAACCACTTTTAAAAATCACTAACTTCAAGATGCCTCATGCCAGACGTACGACATCCACCACATCACTTCTACAACTTTTCATCTACATCTGTGTGGAATTTGAGTTTTCTAGGTAAAATAATGTAGGAGTTAGAGAGTTTTTAGTCTCAGGTGACCAAATACCAGGAAGAGTTGTTCTCACTGTGCACGCTCTTGTCTGAAGACTACGAGCAAACAAAATCAGCTTCATCAGTGCTCAGTGTCCTCTTTTTAGTCAACTTTGCTCTTTTTGTGGAAATGTTCAACAAAAATCAAGAAATTGTAGTTTTCAGTCATGGACTGTACCTCTTCTGTTGCGTACATGAATGTGAATGAAGCAATAAATAGGTCTCGTCAATGATCTAAACGGCTACAGCTGGCTTTGTGTGAAGGGTAGGGTGATTGGTTTATGCACGAGTGAGTGGCAGAACAATTCGCAAAGAAACAACCCTCTAATAGAGCTATTATACGTGACCACTGTGCACTATTGTCCAGTCAAGCAGGGAGTGCTTGTTGTCTATCACAAGCTCTCCTGGGATTAAAACTCAACAGAAAATGATGGAGTCACTTTTGTCTTGCAGCTAGAACCCTGTTGAAAAAAAATGAACCCAGCTAACAGTCTAACTGTAACTCCTCCTTTACGAGATTCTGACACTTCGACGACAATAACTACTCTTGCCTGTGCTGTCTGTCTGTTTGTTGCCTGAAATGTCCTCTTTAAAGTGGTGAACCTTATTAAACTACTTTGTTGTGAAAACTATACAAACTTGAGACCTAAGGAGACCACCTTTCCTCTCACTTATAACAGGGTATAGTCGCAGTCCTACACTGCATGTTAAATCACTGACTTTATACTTCATAGGTGCAATGGCAAATATGAAACTACTTCAATACACTTACCGCTTGCTACCCCGTATTCTCCAATTTCATATTTGTCATTTACGGACAAAAAAGAAACGCGACATCGAGTGAAAGATGGGGTAGAGGGAGTCTTAATCTAATTAGATCACCATGGAGTCGTTAACTTTATTCGACTCGAGAAGCCAAGCGAGTGGTCAAAGCTGACTCACAACCTCTACTGAGGAGGAGCGAGCAGGAAATGAACGGTAAAAACTTGTCATCACGTCGACCGACAACACCTCCATAAATGCTTTTGACAACAGCTCATGATATCAGACCATATTTCACTTGAAATGAATAAAAAGATTCTCTTCTCACTTCTTGGAGTGTGAAAAAAGGAACCGTAAGACTTATGAGGTGCTTTTGGATGGCAGGGACTTTCCCCAGGGACGAGGAACCTTTGGAGCATTTATATCAGGAGCCATGCATCTTAATTTAGTTCCTTGGAAATTGATCTACTCCTTGAAAAAGCTCTCTTGGGAACCCTCCAAGTCCAGGAGCTCCGTGGAAGGCTTGAGATGATCAAATTTACATAAATAGAAAAGGAAGTAGGTCCTCAGTTTATGTATAGATACAAGAAGCTGTGTTCACTCGTAGCTTAGGGGGGTCAATGACAAAAAGAGGGTCTAAAAATTTTAAAAAGTTCTTTGAAAATGGATAAAAACATATTTCTGAGAGAAGAATTATGTTTTCTAACAGATTTCAGTAGTTGACCAACATTTCAAAGTTTTTAGGTTCATTATGTTTTAGTATTTTTAATTTGAGCACCCAAAAATGTCAGGTGGTGCAACCAAATATATGAAAATATATTTATATGTTCCTGTTATTTTTTCTGTGTGAAATTATTGGCAAGTATCTCTCAAGTTTCTGTAGTGACTCATACATTTTCATTTTGTGTGTTTTATTTCTTTTATTTGTGAATAAGATAAATNCAAGCATAAAATAATGCCACTGTATTTTTAATTTCCATTTACAATAACTGACATTCAATTTTTAGAGTTTAATTACTGTGGATACTTGTCAGGACGGTTGCACCACCTGACATTTTGGGGGTTTGAGGAACCAAAACACAAAAAAACATGTTATATTTTAATAGTTTAAAGATGTGTTCAAATAACACAGGTTTCATAGAATAAAGAAATACATGTGATGAAATACTCAATTCATGATGGAAGGAAATATTGCACTCGGACACAAAAAAGGGACGTCACGTCATTGACCCAGGGGTCATGACCATGCTTTCTGCACTTTTCTCTCACTTTAGAAGACGCTTACAGAATGTTTTGATGGTTTGAGATCCTGATGGTGTTTGCAATGAAAACAGGTGCTTTTTGGGATGTCCCAATCCTGATTTTAAGTGTCAAATTAGAGCCGATCTTGTCATTTTTCAATTAATACAGTTGTGCTTAAAAATTCTGCTGGGGGGTGTAAACTTTTAGGCGCAACTGTATATGATCATCCTAGAATACATCATAATGAAAGTTCCTCAAAAAGCACCAAAAACTCATAATCAACCCATTTTTTTTGCAAAGTAAGTGCATGCATTTCTTTCCTTAGACACCCTTAATATGTGTGGGTTTTTTCACATTTTGAAATCAACATCAAAATCGCCGTTATTGCCAAGTATCTTCAAGAAGCATACAAGTAATTTGACTTCGGTTTCAACTGTGCTCTCTTCGTACAAAAACAAGCAAGAATAAAAATTAAATATCTAATATGCATATATAAAAAAAAACAGATATGAAGTAACTAGAAATTAGAAATATAGAAACTTTGTACAAAAGGAAGAAAAGGATGCTATTACTTATTTATTACTTTTCATATACTTTCATTTTAAAACATAAATAAGCCCCCCAAAGTCAAGCCAACACTCAAGACTTTCCAGAAAGTTAAAACAGAGCAGCTACTACTGTTGTTGGTGGGATTAAAGAGCTTTTAAGTTTAGCTGGAGGCACTCACCTGTTGCAGCCAAACTATAAATCTTAATATAGATGAAAATGATGATTTAAAAATGTTCATATATCACTTTCATCATATACAGGGTTTGTACAAATCCTTAAAAAGTCTTAAAAAGTCTTAAATTCATTAAAAATTCAATTCTGGTCTTTAATAAATTACTCAAAGGTCTTAAATCTGTCAGGGAAGGATTTGTTAATGTTTTATTGTTTTTTTTGTTTTGTTTTTTTCGTGGGACTTTTCATGAAGGAGATTTAGAGTGAAAACTGTCTTACAAGCTGCTGATATATAATTTATCTACAACCTAGCTAGGCAGTCTATGACTTTAGGTCACTGGTTGCACTTTTTCATACAGATATTAACCAATGAGCAACTTTATATTCAATAAACAGACAAAAAGTAAACTGGAATGAGTCTCATTAAGTTGGTTGTAATACAGCAGGACCTCCAAACCATCAAATTTATTTCAAAGTGGCATAAAAAAGGTCTTAGAAAGTCTTAAATTTGACTTCTTAAAACCCACAAGAACCCTGATATAGATGAGTGAGGACTTGGGCCCAATTCCAATTCCTTTCTTAACCCTCAATCTTAACCCTCAAGCTCAACCCTCAATCTTAGTCGCCCTCAAAACCAAGTGTTCAGGGCTATCTTGTGACTTAGAAATGGGACACCCCTTAAATGCAAGTGAAATTGTTGTGGACTGTCTGTCAGTTATTCCGTCGGTTAGCGTTATCAAAAAAATATCTGTATAAATAACACAACCACGGAGTATAAGTCGACAGTGTCGTATGGTATCAAATAACTTTCCATTTGTGGTCGATATTGATAGCAATGTATTGAGACGTCGATGTCCTCTACTGTAATCGGGCCAGTAGAATATGGTAATAGTCGTGTTCGTACAATATATCCGACAATAGATGATAAACAATTACATTACCACGGAGAAAAATGACCATTTTGTAACGTTAACTAACTTTAACGAAAGCAACATGGCTTGTCCGCACCGGACGCTATTGACAAAAGATCGTAAAATAAAAATAAATTTTCTGCAACAACGAGGTAAATAATCCATAAAATGGGTCTAAACTAAGATAATACAATGGTTTTCGTAATATTTATATCTCCATTAACAAAGAAAATACTATATTTATAGCTCGCCTTCTCTGCCGCTCTGGACGCCATGTTTATTTACCGACAATACGCAATGCATTCTGGATGTCCCTCAATCCCAAGGGTGGTGTCGGAAAATCTCAATATTGAGGGAGATACAGCCCTCAATCTTGCCCCTCAACCTCAACTTTCTGAGAATCGGGACAGCACTTACACTTCGCGGGAACGCGCATTTTGAGATTGAGGGTTAAGATTGAGGGTTAAGACAGGAATTGGAATTCACCCTTGGAATATAAAAAAGATTTTGTAGTTTTTATTATGTAAAGTTTGGACATTTTAACATGGATCTCTGTTGGTGTTGACTCACTTTGAAGCCAGCCCCCGGTGGACGCTTGAGGAACTGCAGTCTTCAGCATGTTTGTTTCCTTCTCTCAGTCTGGGAGGTTTCTGCTCCAGCCAAATCTTGATAGCGCTGATTTTCCGAGGCACAAACCGCCTCTTTTTAAGGAGCCCATAATCTGAGTTTTGAGAGGCAGGCATCGTCCACAAACTGCTCTGCATAACGTTAACCTGAGGCAGCTTAATGCAGAGTAATCAGTTCGCATCTCCATCCTGAATTTTCTTTAATATAAACAGTGGCAGCACTCTGAAAGATTTGTGGCCTCTCGGGCTAATTAAGACGTAATGATGATTAACTATGACAGTTTGTATTGTGACTACTTTTCTCTCATCAGATTATGTTTCTGAGAAATAGATTTTCCTCTCCCGATAATTGTTCTGAGCTCCAAAACGCTCCCCACCGCTGTAGTCACATGCTGCATTATGGGTTGGCCTGAGCTACCATGCTGCGGCGTATTTTGTAACTGCGATGAAGGGGTCACCCAAATGTTAAATTGAACACTCATGTGCAAATATTGTTTCAGGTGGACGTTGTGCAGGATGATAAGGCACACTGCTCTGCTACAGCCTTAGCTGCAGTTACACACAGAGAGTGATGTCCTTCCAGGAAAGCCCCCACTTACATATGGGTAACTTCCTCAGGCTCTCTCATCCCTCCCCACCCCACGCCTCTCTCTCTCTCTCTGAGCCCCACACTCTCCACCCACACTCGAGGACAGAGGGAGGGGGTCCACTTCAAAGCAGAGATGTCAAAAGAGCAGGATTCTCAGGCACTGATGTCTGACTGTCCTGCTGATTCAACTCCTGTTCATAAAGGAGTTTGCGTGGGAAGTGAAGTCCGCCTGGCATACACTCACTTCATTTACATGCACACCAGAAATGGAGTTAATGGGATAAATCAGGTTACAGCAGGAAATCTGAGAGCGCCTTTACACGACTGCAACAACCAGGTTACTGTAAAAGCGACGTTTACATGCAGCTGGAGGGGGATCGGGTTCCTCTTCTTCTCAGTGCTGTGTTTTTGAAGCAGTGTAGGGTCATGTAAGTGGTTTATTGATATAAAATACCTTAGACTGAAAACGTTTCCTTATTTTTCCTGGATCAGCTGAGTGGTCAATCAAATTTTCCCTACGCTGTGCATAAAGCGAAGTTCAACTTTGCATTTAAAGTCTCTGCGAGGACTTTATGAGGGACCTTTGAATAGTTTCACTTTTATGTTTCCCTGCTCATAACCCACGATTTAAACAACAAGCATCGTAATATAACAGGAAATGGAAAGTATGTTTAACCCTCTGATGCATGAATTATGAAAGTCAGTGTCAGGATTTTTCCCTTGAGTGTTTTTATTCGTCTTAATGCATGAAAAAAAGTTTTTCATTTTCATTTTTTTCCAAATATTTGTTACTGAGCATTCAACATAAAACAGTGTCAACTTAATGTAAATATGACTTTTCTTTTTTTTTTGATAATTTAATGAATAATCCTATTTCAATGCTTCGCAAAACATTTTAACTCTCTGTCATCTATTTTAACACTGAATAATCAACAGTTTATAAGCTTTTTCGGCCTCAAATGTTTGTCTGTAACTTTTTGAAATGATATAAATACATTTGGAAAAAAAATTGAAAACATTTTTTCTCTATTTTGCTCTAAGAAGAATAAAAATATCCTGACACATGCTATACGAATTTCCACCACATGAAGCATTAAATCTGGGAGTAAATAACTTTTAGATAGGTGTCCACTGTAGAGACCACTATGCACCACAGGGTTAATTGATTAGAGCTCACTGTCAGTCATCAACATTGACAGAAAATCACCAATAATCATGCGACTGTCTCAGCTTTACGTGCAAGGTGAGCTGGGAAAATCTACATCATTGATATCTTTGATATCTTCAATATTGGGATATTGATATCTTAAATTTTCATATCTCAATATTGATACAATAACAATGTATCTTTCAGCCCTAGTTTGTATTGATCAGCTCAAAAGAAAAAAATAAAGTAAATGAAAAGTCAGTATTCATGCAGCTGAGTCGGCCTGTGAATCAAAACAAATGTAAACAAAAAAACAGCTGATTCACTTTCGGCAAACCACTGGGTATGGACAAGATGATGACGCCTTCTTAATGCGTCTCAAGTTAATAAAAGTAAAAGTAAAAGACGGTTGAACGTCTCGTTACAACATGTTTCAGAGCAACGAAATTACATTTTAGTTTAATCCTGTCCAAGAAACATGAAAAAGACAGTGACATATCACAGGAGGAGGACAGGAGTGGGAGAACTGTGGGTCACCGGCGACTAGAAAGAGAGTACACAAGGAGGGAGGAGGGAAAAAAAAGCATAATACCAGACTAGACCTGGGATATTAACATCTTGAATTTTCATGTCTCGATACCGATACGATAATGATATATCTGTCATCTCTGCAAACAGAGATGGAAATCATAACGCACGACTCTTTTTTTGTATAATCCTGTTAGAAACATAGTGAAGCAAACGAAAGGCAAGAATCAAACACTACCTTTTGAGGGACCTAGTTTATTTTTATATTACGCCAATAAAAGCCGCAAACCCAAGCAGAAGTTGAGTCCCTGAGCCCCCCTTTTTTCCCTTTTTTTATTATAATTTCAAGTTCACAAAAGGAAAAATAAAATAAAATACATAACGTATCAGTGTATATCATCTACACAGAAGGGGGTTACAAACACTGATGTAAGAGTTCCTTTTTTTTCCAGTATTTCACATAGTTATCAGCTTGTAGTCTTAAGAAAAAGGTGAGATTTTCTATGATGTATATTTCTTTTACAATTGCAGTCTAGGCTTCCTTTGTTGGTGGGTTTTTCTGCATAAAATTGCGTGTGATGGCTTTTTTGCTTGCACCTAAGATGATTTTGTAAAGGTATCTGTCCTGAGATTTGAGACCAGTTGGCATTTTACAAAGGTATAAAGTGTTAAAACAGGAAACAGCTTCAGTCCCTGAACCTCTTGTGTCCATGCTAATACGTGTAGCCCCAGAAAAGCCTCCATATCAGAGCAGAAATTCTTATGGATCATTGCATGAGTCACAACAGCATGTGTTGCCAGGAATGCGGATGGAGGGAAGAAGTAGGTTATGTTTTCTGGAGCTGTTTTAATGATCTCCTCAGGATATGACTGAAGTTAATGAAGTCTGTTCCATGGGGGCTTACCTTTGACCTTGGTCTGAATGCTTCTCACCCCTGTCTGTTCCATCTTACAGTCCTACTCACACTGGATGCCTTTTGGTTTGTTGACTTTTCTTTCCTCTCATTGTTTTCCCAGGAAGCGGTGAAAGCTGCAGGGATGTGTGTGTGTGTGCATGTGCATGTGTGTGTGTCTCAAAAATACAGTACTTTAGCCTTGGCACCAGCCCTGTGGAGTCTGTCTTTTTCTGCAGTTATCCTGCGGTATGTTACAAGAGGGTAGAATAGTCTCCATACAAGCGGTTACATTATTATCTCCCACATTTCTGAAAACATGGCGTGCTCGCTTGTTTACTGTTTGATTTGACCTGTCATAACATCGTGCATTGGGTTTCAAAACAATTAAGCAAGAACATCTTCTCCTTCAGGAAGTACAAATGAAAACCCTTAAAGTGTCTTCTCTACAGATTCGAGTGTTGCACCACTGAGGGCCACAGTTGCCACAGAAAGAGGCCACTGATTCCCAGAGGAGGCACCAGCAAACTGTTTGTGAGAGAGAGAAACATGAATGTAAGCTTAGCACGAGAGAACCCGGGCAGAGCGCCAAGAGCAACTCCGCGCTGTGCAGGACGTTATAAAGTTGGAGCAACAGCTGATGTCTCGGGGCACGGCGATGCACTGGTTCCCAACTCTGTGTCCAGACGTCCCTGTCAAACTTGTCCTGGGAATTGGCGAGCACAGGCCACCAGGGAAAGCAGCGAGAATAGTTGTGGAGTTTGACATGAGGCTAAAGAGTCTAAAGGACTAAATCAAAGCTTTGAAAAACATATCCAGTCATGAATATGCTATGACGGATACTAATGTCCTGGTTGCTGTTGGACCAAGAATGGGCAGAGAAAACACAACACAGATATGGATCTACATTCCTCTCAGGGTAGACATCCAGCGTTAGACGATTACTGCTCTGCTATTTAAAGAATAACAGATTGTTTTCCAATAAAGGAATGTACTATTGTTACAAACACACTTATCATCCCAAAACTAAGTTAAAGCTCTTTATCATGCACTTCCAGTAAGAAAGAATAACAGATATGGAAACACTCACAATAACCCCAACTCTAAAGATTGTTTACCAAAGTTTGGTAATAAACGTCCCAAATGCACCCAAAATTTATGCACGTGTGGTCGGAGAAGATATTCAGCCTGTACCGTGCAGATTTAAGCTCAGGAAACCACTAAATACAAAAGTAGAATAAGGATGAGGACGAGCACGACCAGAGATGACTGGCTTTTACCTCAAGACAGATGTTAACTGCAAATGTGTTGCAACCAAAACACCAACTATTTACTTTGTGTTGGGTTTGGTAGATTTCTTTTTCATACGTATAAAAAAAAATTCCATGAGTAAACAGTGGATGAAATAAGAATGCTTTTACCAGAAATTGTATGAAACATTAATGTAGTTTTGGTGATTTCACCCATTGGTTTCTGAATTGGCTTGATGGTGGTTTTGTATTTAAAACACTTATTCTACTAACCTCTGGCTAATGTGGTTCTTGTAAATAAAGCAACAACACTTAAATGCCACAACAATTCTTTTACCAGGCTGTAAAAACCCTTTGAAACAAAAACACCAACTATTTGGCATAAAAAGTCGGTGAGTGACTCTATACTGTGACTCAAATATGGATGATGGCACGTTAAACTACATGAAACACTAACATAGTTTCTGGTCTATCACTTGCTGGTTTGTGAACCCAAATGTTGCAAAAAGAACTCCAAAGGGCGTTTTCTGTCTTTGCCCAAAAGTATTTTTATTACTTCAACAAGACAAAGACAAAATGTTGTGAGGACGCAGGTTAAAACCGTGGCCATTACAAATGTCGTGGGAATGTGTAAAGGTTAATTTCTGTGTTTCTTGTGGTGGTTTTATCATTGTTTTCCCCGACTCTCTGTCCACTATACAGTCATGTAAATAAGATATAAAACATAGAAGAACGAAGTAAAGACCAGACCTACAAGAAATGTAACTGTAAATTACTTATGCTATGATCTATATAGTTTACAAAATGAACTTAACAGTGGAGTGGTACGAATAACTGATATGATAATTCCTTTCGGTGTCTAAGTTTTTGGTTTCTGGTCTTGGTTTCTTCATTCGTGGTTTCGGCCAAGAATTTTTATTTTGGTGGTTTTGTTTGGTTCTTGTACTCGGCTTTCTCTTTAAGAAAATGAAACTCTAAGTTCAGATTTTTATAATAAGAATAATAATAATAAATTTTATTTATAGAGCGCTTTTCAAAAAACTCAAAGTCGCTTTACATTGAAAATGTTAAAAGCGCAGGTAAGAACAAACAGCTAAAACAATGCTTTACAGGGTAAAAATAATAATAGTGCAGATTAATAACAATTTAAATAAACAAAAGAAAATGGACAAAAGAGAATGAGTAGACAGGATGATCTAGGATTGAATGGTTACTATGGAAAAGTGTGTTTTTAATCTGGTTTTGAAGGTGGTGAGGTCAGCTGAGTCTCGGATTTGTTGTAGTAGTGAATTCCAGAGTGAGGGGGCAGCAACGGAGAAGGCTAATTTTTCGTTTATTCATGTTGAAGACGGACAAACAAACGCTCTTTATTCTTTTCTTGTACCAAGCAGTTAACATCTCAAATTTATCTGTCAAAAACACATCCTTGCATTGGTTTTTAATGGGACTTTTTGTACTTTTGGAGCCAGCCTCAGGTGGACACTTGAGGAACTGCAGTTTTCAACACTTCTGCATTGGCTTCATGTTTCCACTTGGCAGCAACCCTGTGTGGAAAAACATGAAGCTCAGGCAGAAGTGCCAAAATAGTAAAATCGAGTGTATTAGATTGGGCACCTCATTAGCACACAGTCTGGGTTTGATTCCACTCTGTTTCCTGTTCTATCCACTTTCCTGTCCCTAATAAAGAAAGGCAGAAAAAGGCCCAAAATAACTTGAAAACAAAAAAGAGCTGCAGTTCCTTGGGTGTCCACTAGAGGCTGGCAGCAGAAACACCAGAAACCACACACACACTAAGCCAAAAAAGCCGATCTTCACGGCAAAAATAAACATGTTTACAGCGTGGTTCAAAACATAGTATTGGGGATAAGGGCTTCATTTTCTTTATTGATAGATGGGCATCCTGTAGCTGTCTGAGATGAGTCTGAAAACCTGCCTCTTTACCTCATCCAAACTCAAACGAAGCGAGGTTGAGTTCAACATTTAACCCGAAATACCTACTAATAAAGATACTGTTTATCATAAACAAATACTTTGTTGTTGAAGTGAGGAAACTTGATCGTTAAACTGAAACACAAACGACTGCAAACATCCAAAACACCTGGAGTTGTCTCTTGATCTGAAGGACCTGAGTTTGATCCTGGCTCTTGAAGCGTCCTTGGGCAAGACACTTAATCCTTCAAAGTGTCTGGGCTATCAGTGTTTGAACAGGATTTATTGCCTCTGATTGGCGCTTTACTTCACTTGAGGAAGTATTAAAGAAACGCAGCCCCCCTTAGAGGGATATATTTATGAAAGTAATGCACCGTAAATGTTTGAAAGAGCATTTACACTGATGCCAAGTCTTGCTCTGAATTAAATCCCCCCAATAATTCATATGAAATCACCGTGCCTTTAAGCGGATTACATCTGTGTTCGGTTTTTCTTTAGTGTATTGTGAAGCATCTCAGCTTACCTGTCAAGCATTCTTTAAGGTGTGAATTTAGCTGAAGGCTAAATATCTTCTTAACATCACCGAGTATTACAACTTGTCACCCCGGATACAACTATCTTTGGAAAATATTGATTGTAATTGCTACGAGTGAACGCAGCAGGCAGGCGCCTATGTTTCATAAAAGTTAACAACCTTTTGACTTCTCACAGTTTTATTTTTCATTACGCAACTTTTACTGCATGGATTTACTCCTGTGTGTTTATTCGCATTCATGTTTTTAAAGTTTTGCATTTGCAGAAGCAGTGACTTCACGCTAAGAGGAAAAAACAAAAAACAAAAAAGAAAGCAAAGGTGGCGCCATTAATCACTGACCGGTGGTCTTAAGCGTGTACCTGTGGCAGCTTTGTGGCAAACTGTTTCTGTAATTGCGTGTCATTATGTGGGGAATCACAAGCCTGCGTCTTTTTGAAGAGGATAATTAGACGCTCCAAGCCGCGGCTGAGATCACATCAGCGAGCGGGGAAAGGGGAATGTTCACAGAGGCCCCCTCGCACTTGTGTGTGGGCCCATGCTGTTAGCATGCTGTCTGCTCTGTTGTGCTCAGTTTGAAGCATGTTTATCCAAGGTGCAGGTCAGCTTTTAGCAGAGGCTTGTTCCAGAATTCTTCCAAGTTTTATTGATGAGTGACTGTCAGCGTCGCCGGCGGGTAAACAAGCCCAAAATGTCAGCCAGATTTTGAAGCTTGATGACGGTGCATTGTTGACGTTATCCTGGGAGTACTGAAAGAGCCTCGAGTACAAGAGGTCAGGATTTTCTCAAACTGTGGAAGACATGTAATCCTTTAATTGCTGTTAAAATACTGAAACCCCTATGGTTAGCAGCTAATGAGTTTTTCACACGGCAGCGGCAACACGAGAAAGCCGAAGGAGAATAAGGAATAACAAAAATGGAGGGTTGAATTCTGCATCAAGAAGAGAAAAAGTGGAGTGAGAGAGAGCAGGCTCTGTCAGCTTCCCAGCGCTGTTGTCTTGTTTACAAAGAACAACTGGATAGCGTGTTAGCCAGGCTCTCGCTTTAAGTCAACAAATTCCTCCCAGATTAGGCAACAGGCCACTGTTTCTGCCCAGCACATCTTACATAGCATGACAAACATTCCATGACAAATAGAGCAGGGGCCCTCGCCATGCTTTCTCTGCCTGTGCTGGACCGGGAGGTCAGTCAAATTAAAACCCAGCGACTCCTTTCCCACTTCATGAAAGACACACATGATTTATTCCTCCTCCGGCCTTGAAATAAGACTGAAGTAATCATAATATTGGAGCTTAATTTGAATGTTTGGAAGCACGTCAGGATGCAAAAGTACAGTAATGCACCATTGAATTACGAGTTTTTGGCTGCAGAGGGTGGCTCGACGAAACGTAAATTCTCCTGAAAAAGATGGTTGTAGGCTTTTTGCTTTTGAACTGTGCATGCTTCCAAAATAAGGGGGTGTTTCAAGCTTCAATTAAGCTGCAAATTTCCAGCATTTGCTCAGTTTAGGCAAAAACAGAACAAAGTCATCTGCATATGCGGTCAGCAGTTCACTTCTTAAACTGTAAGCAAGACGCTGAATGCCCAACAGGGTGAGCTACAAACACTGAATTTTTACATCAGAAATCTCAAGCCTTTGCCTGATTTTTGGCTCTCAGCTCCAAAAAATGACATTCACAAATTGAATAGAGTATATTTCTACATCTACAAGGTCTACTTGAATTATAGTGGTATCACAATAAAGGGAGGAGTAGTGAAATTTGTTTAGAAGTGTCAGTATTGGTATTTCACTCAAGTCTTACTCAAACAAACAGAAGTTTTAATTGAAGTCTGACTTTACAGTGTTTTTAGCAGGATATTTTGCATTTAATCTGATGCAGCATGACTTTATTTCAACATAATAAGTGTTTTGTTGTACGCCTTTTGTTGAGGAGAGGGTTGGGTGTAAGAATACAGTTTCAGGTCTGCAAAAATAATCTGAGTGTGATTATTTTTCCCTGTATTGCCGTTGCGATTGTAATTATTTCAAGGCCCCCCATCTTATATGTTTTCAAACAAACAGTGTAGGAACTGAACGTTGACATTTATAATGACAATACAACAACCCATGACATCCCTTTTGCTATTTGTGACTGCTTTTTACCCATTTTAGTCTCTTTTCACATTTTTCCTACCACTTTTGGAAAATTGTTTTGCTACCATCTGGCTATTATTTAAGTTTTATCCCAATTTTGTCGCCATTTTTTTTTGCCTTTGGTCATTTTTTAACACTTTTCACTGTATACTTGTCTCTTTTTTTCCCCCATTGTTGCTACCTTGACAATTTTTAAGCTTTCTCAGACACTCCTGCCAATTTATGTCGCTTTTTTGCCACTTATGTCACTTTTTAAACTCCTTTTTCACCATGTTTGGACCATTTTTCCCTATTTTCTGAATATTTGTCAAGTTTTCTCCTAATTTTCTTGCCAATTTTTGCTGCTCCTGACCATGTATCCCACCTTAAACTTAACTCAATAGCTACTTCTTGCTGTTTTTGCCACTTTTCACCACTTACATTGCAAAGGTAGATTCCACAGTTTTGCCATTTGCTTGAACAGATTGAAGTAACACTGGTACGGAGCATTAAAAGTTTATCTGGTATTCTGACTCAGGTGAAATAAATACAGCACTGTCTGTTATTAGAATAGTGTAACAGGTCATATCGCGATTTAATCTGGTTTGCAATTAATTGCCCAGCTCTATTTGAAGTGTCTACATCTTGTTATTGAGGCAAACAGAAATGCTGCAAAAAAAGACATGAGTGGACTGCCATAGGAGAACATATAATATTCTTAAATCAGAGCTTTTTTCAACACTTCATAGACTTTCAAAGCCTCCTGTCGTCATTGTCAAACCACTGAACTTTCAACTTCAGTCCAGGTATGTTTACTGAGAGTCAAAAACCCCGTATGTTAGATAAAAGTCAGGGATAAGGGCCAATCGTGGCTCGAGGTCCAGCTTTTTACGGCCCTTAACTTATATCGTGCACTGCTTTAACGATGTCTCTGAAATGAATCATGTTCTAAATTAGGTGAACATTTACATTTCCCAAAGTCTGTCTAGTAACGTCTCACTAAACTACATGAGGACTGGGTATAGGCTACATGTATAAAGGTAAAGCTCTGTACATTCAGCAGAAACTCAACAATTCTTACAGCTGACGTCTTTAAATGAATGTATTTATCATGATGTGAAAATATGAGAGTTCAAAAAACACAGCAGGGGACACAAGACAAGGTTAAAGTTATGAAATGTAGCAGAAAAAGAAAAAAATGGAGGAGAAATCTGAATTATTTGATGCTAAAATTATGTTTTTAGGTCAAAATACTCAAAATATGAAAACCAATCCTGATCCTTCCATAAAAACATCCTGACATAATTTGCTCATGTTCTTTAGTCAGAAGCAGAGTTTGTTGATGTTTACGCAGCAGGTAACACCTGAGGGACAGGTGAGCTTTGATTCATCAGTCTGTCATGATGGAACAAGAAGGTTTGACCACATTTAGAGATGAGAAAACACTCTAAGAAATAGTTTTAGTTTAGTTTTTACAAAATCAAATGTGAACCCCTTTGAAAAAACGTTAGAGAGTCCTGGCCTGAGTCCCAGTTGTTTAAATTTCTCTTTATTGGTTTAAAAATATTTGCTTCGACTGTAATTGTATTAAATCATTTTATCTCAGTTTGAATAAAAATTATGAGGCTGAAAAATGATTCGATTACCAACAGTCGCTGCATTGTTTATGGCGGTTGATTGAATCAGTGTTATCAGAGCGAGGAGCACAATGCTGGCTTTCATCAGCTGAAAGTTCCCGTCCTAAAAGTCCCCGCTTCTATCAGTAATTAAAGCTTTCTAATCTCTTCAGATGCACATGATGAAGTTACAGTTTGATTATACCATTTTTGGTCTTTAATGTTTTCATTTTGTCTTTATTTTTAGGGAAAAACTTCAGCGTGGTCGCCAACTTTCTGAAGAGACACTTCAGCCTCCGCTGCATCACCAAGCAGCTCTACGGCGGCGGTACGTACCTCGTGTTTTCAATGAGTCAGAAATAGACCCAATGACTCACGCTCAGCCAAATTTCCCACAGAAGAGATCAAGTCATCTGTGGTCTGCATGTTGACTTTTCTCCCCCTCACTTGTTCTTTATGTCCTGTCCCTACCTGCTCGGGGTGTTGTTGGGAACATGCGGCCGTTAAGTGGCTCCCCGGAGAAGCTGCTGAGAGCGGGAGATTGGAGGGCAGTGAGAATCTATCTCCACGGCCCATCTAGTCTCTGTGACCCTTGGCCACCTTTTCATGGGACCAACATGGCTCTCTTCCTGTCAGTAAAGTTAATATCTGTTCCCCGAGGGGCCGCGGCGTTCAGGCAGCGCTGACCTGCTGCAGACTGAGACCACGGCTCCTCTCAGCAGGTCGCTCTCACGTCAAATTAGACGCGCTCTCTTTGGGTCAGAGGTTGTCTAATTTGGTCTGCTGAGTTAGCTTTGGATAGTTGTGTAAAACATTTACATTTCTATAAACCAGCCTGGATTCTGATTGGCTGATGGTCTGTTATAAAAAAAGGAGAGTGGTATTTTCTTACTGAGTGTAATTTAGTTCGACACATGAACTCAAAGATGGATTTTATGTTTTGTTTTGTTTTGTTTTGTTTAAGGCTCTTACCCTTGTTACAAAACAGAAGCCATGAGGTCACAAAAAGAAAGTTTTATTAAGTTTTGAGGAAGATTGTGCCGGAAATACTTTTAAAAAACACTAAAATTGAAGATTTCGTTTTTGACTCAAGGATTGATTTCAGCCAGCCTATTTAGACAGATTGATAGATAGATAGATAGATAGATAGATAGATAGATAGATAGATAGATAGATAGATAGATAGATAGATAGATAGATAGATGGACGGACAGACGGACGGACGGATGGACGGATAGATAAATAGATAGACAGATAGATAGATTGATAGATAGATAGATAGATAGACGGATGGATGGACAGACGGACGGACGGACGGATGGACGGATAGATAGATAGATAGATAGATAGATAGATAGATAGATAGATAGATGGACGGACGGACGGACGGACGGACGGACAGATAGATAGAAAGATAGATAGATAGATAGATAGATAGATAGATAGACGGACGGACGGACGGACGGACGGATGGACAGATAGATAGATAGATAGATAGATAGATAGATAGATACATAGATAGATAGATAGATAGATAGATAGATAGATAGATAGATAGATAGACGGACGGATGGATGGACAGATAGATACATAGATACATAGATACATAGATAGATAATCGTAAAGGCAGAGTGTTGTGTAGTTGAGGCTTAAACAGGGTTTTTAATTGGCTAAGAAGTGCAGAGAGTGGAAGAAAATGTCTCTAAAAAAAGGAAATATTTAAGATACTAAACTGAAGAGTTTTGCTGATATAACGGCACGGCTGACTTGACTGATAAATGGGGCACACTGTAGCTGTCTGTGATGACGCTAAAGACCTGCTTCTTTACCTCACCCTAACTCAAGCGAAGCCAGGTTATCACACATTTTTGATATGGCCCTGGTCAATGATGAACTTGGGATTTATGCATCAGAAGCAAATAAGTGCCAACATCTTTATATTCTACAATCTACAGGAGTACCTCAGGGCTCAATTCTTGGTCCCATTCTTTTCTCTGTGTATGTGCTTTGTCATGCTAATGACACTCATTTATACTCCCCCAACAAATCAGCCACACCTCATGGCAGCTTAATTGATGTTTGCACCACAAAAGTTCTTCTGTCTTAACTTGTGCTCATCATCAGTTGTTAAAACCTTCACAAACAGATCTTCTGCGAGAAACTCAAGGGTCGTACTTAACCCTGTACGGCACGACCTATCAAAAAAACAGTCAGAAAATTCCAATTTTCTAGAACTGAGATGTTTATTAACCCTTTTAACAAAATCTACAAAAAAATATTGCATAATTATTTCGTTTGTGATATATTTCTTGTACCACATTAGACACACTGGGCAATTATTTCATGCAGAAAACATTTTTTTAAGGTAACTATTTGGATGTTATATTTGCCAAAACTTCTTGAAAATCAAGCAATAGTTTTCCTTAAAATATGTGATTGGATGATTTCATGAGATCAGACATTTTGAAAAGGGCCAACTTCAGCTGACTGTAGTGATATGACAATCCTCAAAGTGGTAGATGATGTTTTAAAAAATATTTTTAACAGGTTTTTAAAGAAACTATTTATCATTTTGATGAGGTCTTTTAACTCATGTATCAAATACGATACGTTTGGCTTTATAGGGTTAAGCCTTTTTTTTTTTTTATCGGCTTAGGAACATTTCCAGGGTAAGGCCTATTTCATCTCCATGTCTTTAAATGGGTTAAAAGGGCGGTAAAAGACTAAAATATGACTAAAACTAACAGGGATTTCAGCTCAGGACTTATCATAAGAATTCATTGTATTTTCATATTTAGAGCAACCAATTGGCTGAGCTTTTGTGACAGTCTAAACAGAGACAAAACTTCTCCGTATAACGCTGAGTTGACAGAACTACTTTTTTAGGCTTCACCCCCACGGTGAGTAAAATCACACAGTGGGACAGCAATCGTCTGGCACTGATGAGGAATCCATGCTGGAAAGCTAACATCCAAACCATCTTACCGACTCATTTATCCCTCACAGCCCCATTACTTAAACCACACAAGGTACGCATACATTAATGCATGTGTGTGGTGTAAGCAAGCTCGGCCTGTGCCTAACTAAATGTGTGCATTGGCTGTGTTTACAAACCACAAATCCAGACAACTGAAGCAAAACCAATGTTTGCAAAAGTGACCACTGCGAGGGAATATCAGCTTTTTATGCTCCGAATTCAATACTACTGTAAAACATCAGAAAAGAAAGCGACGCAGACGAAGAATGCATCATGAAAACTGCTGTAAAACTTTGCCAATGAGCCTTTTCATTTCCTTGTGAAAGCAGTTTTTCGGCAATACTTTCAACAGAGTCAGTGTTTGTTCTGCGGAGCGTTGTGAAACAGATGGAGAGAAGAAGAGTGTGAATTTAGACAACCAAGGGGATTAAACAAGCGATGGGTCGGTTAGTGACCAACTTGGCTGCTCAGATGAGAGACAATTTGAGGTCTGGTAGATTTATTATGACACAACACATATTAAAGTGTTGCTTTTGTAAACGATCTTCCTCTTTGAAGTCGATGAAACAGTCGAATAATTCCCACGAGCCACTATCAACATAAAATTTTCTAATATTTCATGCTGCTTACGCGGCTCATAAAGCTCTGCAATTATCTGTAAACTATCATTTTCTCCCGGGTCTGGGGGATAGTAAATACTTGGTGTTTTGCAGATGTGATTCAAACCTCCACCACATTTCCCTCGGCCTGTCTTGTACTCGTAATTAGAGGTGAACCCTGATATTAACTAGCACGGTCTGCGTTGTCTCTGTCTTTGCCCGCCTGCAGATTTGCGTGTGTTTCCTGAACGCTACGTTGTGTGTGTGAGTCGTTGTGAGGATGCCTCGGCGCTCCATGGAAACCTGAGCCTGGCCGCGGTGAGTGCTGTTTATACTCCTCTATTTCCTCTTCCAGTCGCTTGGCAGATTGTCCTGCACGGCTCCATGTGTTATTATAGGGATGTGTTGCCAGATTGTGCTCTCACTTTATGTATGCTGATCTGTTTACGTGAGGGGCGGGGGGGGGGGGACCCAGGCTTTCCAGGCCTGTTTGGACGAGGTGGGGTCCAAAACTGCAGAGTCATCCCCCTTCTTCAAAGACTTCCTGCTCCACATTCTGCAAACTCACACCAGCCGAACAGTTTTCACTTGTTGTAAACCTCAAACTCTAATGGGTGGTCAAAATACGTGCCAAGAAAAATTGTTCACATTTTAACTCTTCAGACCTTTGGGATAATTTCACACACCGAGGGTCCTTTTGGAAAAATGTTGGAAAAACACTAAAAAGTAGAATTTTCCCCCTTCCATTAGGTCCCAAACGATCTTATTCTGTCATTTATCATTTGAGAAATAACATTTATCTTCTGCAAAATCCCAATTCTGTAAACGTAACCACTAAGTGTGGACTCACTGTCATTTATCATCAAAAATAGTATTTTCCATTGATGGTACATCACTCATGATTAAGGAAATTTACAACTGTCCTCTTCATCAATCTGTTGCACGTACTTTATTTTGAGTTTTTATGGAACAACTCAGAAAATGCACTTATCTGTAATTTGGTGAAGTCTGTTGAATGTCACTGCTTTACATCGATGAGCTGGAGAAGCAGAGTGAACGACAGAGAAAGATTTTTAAAGTGCCCCTTGTTACAGTTGTGCTCATAAGTTAACATACACTGCAAAAACGGAAATCTAAGCAAGTCATTGTGTCTTATTTTTAGTAAAATCTGTCTTACTAGTCTTGATTTGAGCCACATTTACTAGACAAGGTCATAAAAATGTCTCATTTCAAGTTTTTTAAAAACAAAAATGAGGCATCAATTGCTTGTAACAAGTGAAAAAAAATCTGCCAATGGGATAAGATAAAAGATTCTTGTTTTAAGACATCTTTCTAATTTCAAGAAACTTCCCGGGTGAATTCGTCTTATCCCATTGGCAGATTTTTTTGACTCGTTACAAGCAATTTACACCTCATTTTTGTCTTAAAAAACCTCGAAATGAGACATTTTTATGACTTGGTCTGGTGAATGTGGCTCAAATCAAGAACAATAAGACAATTTTTACTACAAAAAAGACATAATGACTTGCTTAGATTTCCGTTTTTGCAGTGTACATTGATTTATGATTGAGACATTTACTTAAATGACAATAGAAACTTCCAGAATAACCCTGATGAAAAGTTTCCATCCCCCAGTTCTTAATAGCGTGTATTTCCCCCTTTAACATCAATGACAGCTTGAAGTCCTTTGTGCTCGTTGTGGATGAGGGTCTTTATTTTCTCAGATGGTAAAACTGACCATTCTTCTTGGCAAAAAGCCTCCAGTTTCTGTAAATTCTTGGTCTGTTTTGCATGAACTGCAGGTTTGAGATCTCCCCAGAGTGGCTCAATGATATTGAGGTCAGGAGACTGAGATGGCCACTCCAGAACCTTCACTTTATTTTGCCGTAGCCCATCTCAATTGATGTCAAACCCCTTTTTTTAGGGGCGGCAGACAGCCTAGTGGTCTAGGGCGCTCACAAGGATCGTCATCAAGTGGGTGGCCCAAGTCAAGCTCAAAGCCTGTTACTCGAACGTCATTCCCTGCTCTTGTCCTGTCCTCTCCCATTAAAAGTATGACATACCCCCCAAAAAATAACTTTAAATAACTTTTTCCTGTAAATTCTTGCTCTGTCTTGCATGAACTGCAGGTTTGAGATCTCCCCAGAGTGGCTCAATGATATTGAGGACAGGAGACTGAGATGGCCACTCCAGAACCTTCACTTTATTCTGCTATAACCAATGGCAGGTCCACTTGTCCTTGTGTTTTGGATCATTGTCATGTGTGAACGTCCAAGTACGTCTCATGTGCAGCTTCTGGGCTGATGAGTGTAAATTTTCCTCCAGTATTTTCTGATAACATGCTGCATTCAAAAGCTGTTTTTGCTTCACTCTCAGAAACAGTCTGGTAACTTTAGTGATTGGACTCAGATAAGGTTGTGTTCAGTGGGTATTCCCCTGTAAGAGGACACACTGTGTACATTATGTTGCACTCTTATCATGTCATAAGACCCAGGTTTTCAGTTTTCTCTTCATATGACGTCCAAACATCCCTCAAACAGTCCTCCCTTCATCTGAATCTCCTCTGAGGATTCTGGGAAATGACGGTACAGCCTCTCACCTCGTACCTCACATCATGAGCAGACATCTCTCCCATCACATCCCATGATCAACATCTTGGTCTTTCCCTGTGGTGTTTCTCACTATTGTTTCTAAACAAGCGTCTGGCGTCCAATGAAAGCAACGATTGTAATATTTTCACTTGAGCAACGCAGTCGTCAGTGAAAAGTTCAGATTGTGTAACCGTTTTTCCAGTTCAAGGAGGCACTGCTGTCGATTGCGTTCCTCTCCTCAGGATGTGGTTCTCTGGGCTCGTACAGTACAAGAGGAGGGAATTGGAGGGTGGGAGTCTTGTGGTGGAGCTCTCACTCGCCCAACCTCGAGCGTGGTTAGTAAGGGAAAGATACCAGACAGCACGGCTGAAATTTCTCACATGACAAACACACTCGCTTGTTTGTGTCCTTCACTCTTTTACTTTATGTCAGAGAGGAATTGTTTGCAGAAGTGATTGCCAAGAATCTGACGCAGAAAAATTAATGATGTGGGTCAAAAGCTGTGTAATACATTAAAATGTAGCTGTCAGAAAATAATTGGCGATATTGGATTTTCTGTCAGAGTCACTCATTTGTTCATGACGACGTCTTTTAATCCCACATCTCCTGACAGCTCGAGTCTGCTAGTCCCAACAAATTGCCACGTTTCCCTGCGTTTGGGAGGTTTGTGAGGATTCAGTCAGTGTGACTCGTTGAGTAAAAATCTTTAACCTTAACCGCAGTGGAAATGTGGACTCATCAAATTTGCACTTCTCACAGGGTCAGGGGGTTATGTTGTGAGGGAACTAAGCTGACATCACCGTTGGCCTTTTGTCCCGTGAAAACCAGTGTCTCTCTCCCACACTTCAGCGTCCTCTACGTCTCCTGGACTCCGTGAACTCCTATTAGTCATATTTTCAGCTGTGGTTCGGCTTGAAGAGAAGATGGTGACATTTAGTCATTCGTAATGGTAGCAGAGGAGCTGGGATACCAATTATTGTTGACTTTTTGTACGCCGAGGGACAGGATGTTTGGTTATTTATTTTTTATTTGACCTTTATTTAACTAGAAACAGACCATTGAGGTAAAAACATCCTCTTTGCAGGAGTACTTTTTCCAAAAGAGGCAGCAGTACCATGAGCAAAATTTCCATTAAACTATGAACCAAAAAGCAAAACAAAATACTTGATTATGACTGTGGCATCTGCTGCTAAGTCTGTGATTTGAGGTGTTGATGTGTTACTTTATCTCTCAAAACAAAACTGACATATTTACAACAGTATAAACATGTAACTGCTATAATTCCTCGCAAACAAGACCCAGCGTTATTAAAGTAAACACGAGTGTTGTTACAGTCAAGACCGGTCTTTGACTCCAGAGCATTTCATCTTTAAAACATGTATTATTAGCTCACTGATTATTTTGCCTCTTTTCCACCTCCTTATGTGTCAAACACCTGCAGAAACATCACTTCATCTTATTTCAAGTCAAAAAAAACTCTGGACACTTACTTTAGACCTCATTCACTTGAAAGATAAACAACCGATTTTCACATATTGAATCATTTATTGGACCTTTCAGTGGCTTTTCAATAAGTACAAGGACTAAGTCAATGTTTTGAAAGAATTTAGTTGAACTTTTTTTTTCAGATTTCATAAATGTGCATGTTGTGCTATGAAAGATCTGTAGACCTCTTGTTTTTGTCTGTGAAATGTATTCAAAAGAAAAACTAAATTTAAGAGGGACTGCTCTTTATTTGCTCAACCCTGTCATGGATTTGAAAATTGACTTTCATGGTCTTGGTCTTGGTCCTGGTCTCAGCCTGTTGTGGTCTTGAGCACAACAATAGTAAACGCTCTAAATGAGTAAATTACTAACCCAGGAAAAATCAAATGATCCTTTAAATAAGATAGAAATCCCTTTAAAATGTGAATAATTTAACCATAGTATCTTTAATACTTGGTTTGGTTTCTATTTCTTGTGTTAACCATTGAAACAAGGTTACGCTCTTATTTTGAAGGCGCAGTTGACCATTACCTTCAAGAAACAGGATGTAAACAATGACATCGATGTAATCTCCATGTTAATAAAGCTCTGTCTTGCGCAAATGTAAAGTAGGATGAAGATAAGATAAGATAGGATGCTCTTTTATTCATCCCACATCAAGGAAATTTACAGTTACAGCAGCAAACAAGAAAGTTTTGGCCTTAGTGCAAAAGATAAAAACAGGAATTTGTCAAATAGAATAATGGCAAGAGTAACTTTGAAATAAAATATGAGCATATGAAGCATTAAATAAATGTGAAAAGTCTTTTTTAAAGGGGTGACACGGGTTGGTCATCCGCTTGCAAGGAACATCGGGTCTAGCACCGGTTAGCACCGACATGCTATGGGCTGCTAACAGCTGATCTCATGTGTAAACAATACAACCGTGGACAAACACAGGAACAAAATGGTAAAAACGCAACTGCAGATGTAGCTAGTTTGGAGTCACGGTCAATAAATGAGACATTGGAATTAATGACAAGCTCAAAATGCAAAGATGAGTAAGAAGATAAGAAGATATTTTTTACTGAAAGAGAAGCATAATGGCTTGCTTAGTGTTTCAAAGTGGCCAAAAATCTTTCTTAAAATGGACATAGTAATGTTTATTATGTGAGAATACGACATCTTTTCGACCGTTTATGAAGGTGAAAGTGTGAAAAGTTGTGTTAAAAAGCTCAAATTTAGAGGCTTAGTTCTGTGTTGAGTGGTTGGAGATAATTCTTCAAAGTTGCAAACTGGAATTCACAATGTTTTCTAACACTTCATGCTGTAATACATCATGTAATATTTATTTGCTTTCTCTGCTTGTACCTAGAAACCTGTGTTGGTGTGTTGCTCTGCAGAGTTGAAGCCGTTAAACCACATTTGCATGAGACCGTGGGAAGCGATCAAAAAAGCATCTCCTCAACAATGTTATTTTTTTTCCTTGACATTTGAAGATTCATGTCTCCAAAAAAAAAAAAAAAACAGCTCCTATTGTGAGTCAGCAGCGACAGTGCGGAGGGCAGCATGGGAAGGAAGAGCTGGTGTTTAGGATTGTGGCCGTTGTTTTGTAGTCAGGCGCAGAGTGGGCAGCTGAGGTGAGTGGCGTGCTGGGCTGCAGAAGTTTGGATCAAAGGCAGAGCAGATGTGTTTCCAGTCCCCCCCTCTTCTCTCTGGATGAGTCTGTGTGTTTACTCATGACCTCAGCGCGCCTCTATTCTTCACAGCTCACAACGGCGAGCAGCAGAGCTTTCCCAAGCGTCCAGTGTCCGAACACACGGCTATCATCTCTTACAGAACATGATCCCGTCCCCCGGTTTCATCCCGCTTTAATCTGCTCTTCGTAGAGTTTCGTGAAGTCAGTCCAAACAGTTAACAGCTTGTCTTAATCCCCGCTCATGGGTGTTTCCAGAAACTTTAGCCATTGTTGGAGGATAAGAAGTGTCCTCTATTTTAGACAAGTATGTGCCCATGCATGTTTGTTGACTTTGTCGCAAGGAAGATGTGGTGAGCTTAGACAAACAGGGCATGATTCCTCTGTGGGACCGAGGAGGTGGAATTCGTGTGACTCGCTTCACGAACATCTCAGCAGGAGGTTATTTTTTCACCCTGACAGATGGATGACTTGTTGTTTCTTGGTGCCAGTTAAAGGATTTTGTGTTCTTAGTTGTGCCATCACAAAGCTGTTCAGAGACTTACCGGGGAGGAAAGAATAACTCTGTTTTTATGACATACTTCTGAGGATTCAGGCCTTTCAGGAGGAGTGATTCATTACTCTGTGACAGACGAGAGAATAACCGGCTTTAAACGACGGCATCTCGCTGCGTTTGTGTGTCTAGGTGAGGTACAAAGACCAAGTGATCCGTAAACAAACAATCTGGCTCCAACTGTGGAAGATCAAATATGGAGTTGATGGTTGATTGGAGTTTTCAATGCCGGCCTGTTTTCTGACGTGTAAACTTGTTTTTCTCTCCAGCTGTGTTGTCATGTTTGAGCTGGTGCCTTTGTCTTTGAACCTTTTCAGCCTAAAAATACATTTTAAATCACTTTAAAGTGCAGAAGAAGAGATGTTGTCATCGGTCTGGCTGCTTCAATCATCGAGGAGGTCGATCCTGAAATAAATCATGTTGAAAATAAAGTGCATATTTATATTTCTGTCAAAGTCGATCCAGTGACGTCTCATTAAACTACATTTGGACTTAACATCATCTACTTGTATGAAGCTAAATCTCTGTAAACGTCACAGCTGACGTCTTTAAACTTATGTTTTTATTATGACGTGAAAATGTGAGAGTCAAAAATACGAATCAGAGACACATGAGCAGATTCAGGATCAGAAATATTTGGGGCTCTCCTTCTTTTTTCCTTCCCTTCCTTTTCTTCCTTCCTTTACTTCAACCTATTTCCTTTGTTCCGTTCATCTCCCCCTACATTTCTTTCTTTCTTTTTTCCCTTATCCCCTTCATTCTTCGTTCTTTCTTCCTGCTCCCCGCCTATCTTCCTTCCTTTTTCTTCTTCCTCTGTCTCTAGTTTTTCTTCTCTTTATTCTTTCCTTCCCTTCCTTCTTTCTTTCTTTCTTTCTTTTGTTTTTCCTTTCTCCTTTTTCCCTCCACTCCTTCCTTATTGTCTTCCCCACCCCTCTCCTTTCTTCTTTCCTTCCTTCTTTTCTGTCTTCTTTTCTTTCTGCCTTCTTTACTTCCTTCCTCCTTTCCATTCCTTTCTGCTTCCTCTTTTTTCTCCCCCTTTCCTTTCCTTTTCTTTCCTTTCCTTTCCTTTCCTCCCTTACTCCCTCTTTCCCTTCTACACCCCCTCCCCTCCTTCCTCCCTTGTTCCCTTCGTTCCCCCCCACCTTCATTCTTTCTTTCTTTCTTTCTTTTTGCTTACTTTTTTCCTTTCTCCCTTTCCTTCTTTCCTTTCCCTTCCTTCCTTCCTTCCTTCCTTCCTTCCTTCTTTCCTTCCTTCCTTCCTTCCTCCCTTCCCTCCTTCCTTCCTCCCTTTTTCCTTCCTCCCTTCCTTCCTCCCTTCCTTCCTCTCTTCCTCCCTTCTTCCTTCCTTCTTCTTTCCTTCCTCCCTTCTTCCTTCCTCCCTTTCTTCCTCCCTTCTTTCTTCCTCCCTTCTTCCTTCCTTTCTTCCTTCCTTCCTTCCTTCCTTCCTTCCTTCCTTCATCCCTTTTTCCTTCCTCCCTTCCTTCCTTCCTTCTTTCCTTACTTCCTTCCTCCCTCCCTCCCTTCTTCCTTCCTTCCTTTGCCCTTTTTCCTTCCTTCCTTCCCTCCATTCCTACGTCCTCCCTTCCTTCCTTCCTTCCTTCCTCCCCTCCCTCCCTTCCTCCCCTCCCTTCCTTCCTTCCTTCTGTCCTCCCTACCTTCCTTCCTTCCTTCCTTCCTTCATTCCTTTTTCCTTCCTTCCAAGGAAGGAAGGAAGGACCCTCCCTCTCTTCCTTCCTTCCTTCCTCCCTCCCTCTCTTCCTTCCTTCCTTCCTCCCTCCCTCTCTTCCTTCCTTCCTTCCTTCCTTCCTTCCTTCCTCCTTCCTCCTTCCCTCCCTCCCACCCTCCCTTCCTTCCTTCCTTTCTCCCTTCCTTCCTTCCTTCCTTTCTTTTATTTTTCAGGTCAGAATAGTGAGAATTTGAAAATCAATCCTGATAAAATCCTGATCCTGTCACAAAAACATCCCGACATGTTTTGCTCATATCGCCCCTGAAGTGAGAACATGGTCATTGGTCAAAATCAGAGTTAAATGATGTTTATGAAGAAAACTGACAGGGAATCAACTGGTATGAAGAAACACCTGTGGAACAGGTGAGCTTTGATTGATCCGTCTGTGATGATGGAACAAGGAGGTTTGAGCAGAAATCTCTAAAGGACATAAACTGTGACTCTCCGCCTGCTCAGGAACTACTTTTCTGTATCAGTGAAGGACTTTCCTGTGCAGCTGCATTAACAGATTCTCAGCCTAATCTTCTTATTTGTGTCTTTGCCTTATCTTAAAGGACATTCCGCGTGTTTTATGGACTCTGTCGTTGGTTATCTTTTTGAAGTTGTTTCCAGGAGTCGTTGGGAGCCGCAGTAAGAATGTGCAGCTCTCTCCTCTTAAAGCGGAGTGATTCATCCTCTGCTGCTCGCCCCTCGCTCTGCCAGCTTTATCTCTCTCTAATCTCACATCCAGATGTGCCGTCCTGTTGCAGCTCCCGTGGTGGAGCCGTGTTGTTCTGGAGGCTCCGGGGCCGGGGAGGGCACTGTTCCTCCGCTCAGCTCTACGTGTTGCATCATGAGCAGAAGTGTTGTGCAGCTTTGTGTGGGGGCGAACAGACTGACTGGCGGCAGGGGGGTTAAAGCCTTGGTGCTCAGAGAAAGAGAGAGAGAGAGAGAGAGAGAGAGAGAGAGGTGGTTGTCCTCGTCATGTTATTGTTTTTATTGTTGTTGTCATATGATGAAATCAAACACCAGACTCTAAGTTCTCATCTGAAACTTTAAAAAACTTCATGAGATGCTGTGTCATCAGATACTTTTATGGGAAAGAAAGCTCTGAATTAATTCGGGAGGAATATTTAGACAACATTATTAAAATTGCTGTTAAAATTTTGACATTATCTTAAAGTTTTAACAATTGATCTAAAGAAATGCAACTTTTAATCTAACAATTTCAGCTTTATATCTGAAAATTCAGCTTTTTAACTCATAGTTCTTGTGTTAAATCTGATATTTTGACTTTTTTTCCTCAGACTTCTTGAATACTATCTTAAAATTTCAACCTTTTATCTCAAAAATTCAACTTTTTATCTCATAGTTTGAGGTGTTTGTCTCACAAATCTTTCAAATTTTCTCAAAATTATGTCAATATGTTCAAATTTGGACTTTTGGTCCCAAAAATTCAACTTTTTATCTCATAGTTTAGTTACTTATATCAAAATTTTGACTTATCACAAAACTTTTTTCTTAGATTTTTTGAGGATTCCTTCAAATTTTGTCATTTATCACAAAAATTACACATTCTCTTATTGAATTTTAGCGTTTTGTCTTTAAAAAAAAAAAATCACTTTTTATCTCAAATATAGTTTTTTATCTCATAATTTTGACTTTTTTTCCCTTAAATGTTGATGACATTATGCTTAAATTTTGAAATTTATCTTGAAATTCCATTTTTCAATCTCATTATTGTGACTTTTTTCTCAAAGTTTTGACATCATCCTAAAATTTTGTCATTTTATATTTAAATTTCAACTTTTTATCTCATAATATCAGCTTTTTACCTCAAAATTTTGATTTTTTTATCTCAATCGTTGACTTTTTTTTCCAAGAATTTTCACTTTTATCTCAAAAATTCAACTTTTCATCTCATAGTTTGAGATTTTCATCTTAAATTTCAATTTTTTTTTCAATATGAGGACAGTTAAGTGACTTATATCATAATATTGACTCATCACGATACTTTTTTTCTGAATTTTTTTGAGGTTTTCTTAAAATGTCCTCATTTTGTCACAAGATTTACACTTTTAAATTTGGTAATTTTAGCGTTTTGTATGGAAAATTTCACTTTTTATCTCAAATATAGTTTTTATTATCTCATAATTTTTATTTTTTCCTCCAAAAATGTTGATGACATTATGCTTAAATTTTGAAATTTATCTTGAAATCCAATTTTTTAATCTTATAATTGTGACTTTTTTTCTCAAAGTTTTGACATCATCCTTAAATTTTGACATTTTATCTTGAAATTTCAACTTTCATCTCAAAATTTTGAATTTTTTAATCTCAATATTTGACTTTTTTTCTTGGAATTTTCACTTTTATTGCAAAATTATGACTCTTTACCCCCAATCTTGACTTGATGTGGGGAAAAAAAAAATCTCAACAAGGCCAAATTTTTATTTTTTTATTTTTTTAACTGGTGGAAAAGGGTTTCCATAAGTACAGACTGATCATGCTGGTGTTAAATGTTAGTCAATTGGGCTATTGTAATTCACTTAGTCGTGTGTTTTATTATATGAAATTAAAGGAGAAATGACCATAGGTTGAATTTAACAGGTGTTCACTTTGTAGCCACTGAGATAAAACAGACTCCAAATGAGATGTTAACACAAAATGATTAAAAGATTAATCGACAACAGAAAACTGGTTTGTTGCAGCCCCAGATGTTTTCCAGATATTGTGAGTTTACATCATTGAGAAAAGATTAGAGCAGCTCAGTTCCCACACAATTCTTATCCTTCCATCTCGGTCGTCTGTCCAGGATCATGCACCATCTCTTCCTCCCTGTCTTTGATGCAGAATATCCCACCTAATCTTTCTTCATCTATTCACCCAGTAGATCCTCCTCATCCCTCCTTCTGCTTCCTCCTCACTCTCTCTCTCTCTCTCTCTTCGCTCTTTTGAAGTCGACAGGAACAGAAAAGACGCTAAACTTTCCCAGAGAGCCTCCTTGTTGATTTTTCTTTCAAGCTGATTTTCAAACAGCATTTATTCATATCAAACAGATGAAAACACACATCAAGGCACCACCATGCAAACGACAGCACCCACATCTTTCTCAGTATTGTTGTCGTCGGAGCGAGTGGGTGGGTGTGTGAGAGTGTGGGCGAATGCAGATTTTTATATGTCACTGTCCCAAATCCAAGTCTTACTGTAGCTGTAAGAGAGAGTAAAGTCTGAGCCTCTGCCCACTCTCCAGCCATGACTCCATGTGTGCACAAAGGCCGGCCTGTGGACCACTTCCTGTGTGAGGATTCCTGTGTTTGTGGGCACGCTGACGGAGAGACTGCAGAGGTCAGGGGACATTACTCTAGGGGGTTGCCTCTTCTTTTGTTGTGCTCTCTTTCTCTTGTCCGTCCTGTTGTATCTTCTCCCTCGGTTCTCGTCATCTCCGCCTACTTCCTCGTCGCCCTGCCTCCTGAATCAATCCCCTCCCTCCCTCCTTCCTTCCCTCCCTCTGTCTGGCCTCTTTATTCTCTTCACACCACAGACCGGTGCAGTTGCAGATCTCAATTCTTGCCCTAGTTTGCCTCTGCAGCGTTGAGCAACTGCTCCTTCTCTCCTGGGTGTCAGGTCATGTGTTGTCGTATGAGGAAAGAAGAAGTGGGGGAGGATGTTAATGGGTTTCTTTTTTTTCTTTGTGCTCACAGGAACTGGTGGTTGCCAAACTTACCACATTGGTTTTTCCCATTCTGGAGGGCACTTGGATCATTCCACCAGGCTAGTTTTGGAAAAGTAATGATCAGAAAATGGCCGATATTAAATAAACATCGCGGCTACAACCTCAAATTTTCCAGGAATTAACCTCTGCCTGGTTCTATTATCCTCAATAACACGACCAATCAACCAGCTCCAAACAAACTCTTTAGTTTTATGGAAGCCACCGGAACTTTTTTGTGATTTAATTCTGGTTGTAAAAGAATCAGAGATCACACCTGTAGGGCTCAGCTTCTAAATTTTTCCCTCGCTCAGATACTTGAAGAGTTACGGTGATGAAAGCAGTGTTAGATTAAACCGCAATTATTCTAATCACAGACAGTGCAATATTTCTAGTTTTTGAAGCAGATGTTTTCTGTTCTACACCAGAGTTGCTCAACCAAAGAGACAAAGTGTTAAAAACTACCTTTACAAAAGAAACTATACAAGTGGTAAAAGAGTCAAAAATAGCAAAGAGTAGCAATGAAACTTAGTTTGAGATGGTAAAAATGGTCAAAAAACAATAAAATTTGGCATTTCAATTGGGATAAAGCCTGGAAATACTCAAAAAGTAGAAAAAATGGTCCAAAAGTGGCAAGAAAAAGAGAGAAACATGACTAAAATGGCCAAAAAGTAACAAAAATAGCGAGAAAAGTTTGGAGTAAACTTCAAAAAATCCAGATAGTGGCAAAAGGGGTAAAAAAAAAAAGTGACCAAAAAGTGGTAAAAATGGCAAAAGCCAACTACAATTGGCTAGAAAGTTGGGGTTGAACTTGAAAAATGACCAGTTTGTTGCAAAAAAATGGTTTAAAAGTGACAAAAAAGAGCGAAAAGTGTCAGAAATGGGCAAGAAAATTGGGAGTGAACCTGGATTTGTTAGAAGGAATCAAAAAATGGTCAAAAAGGGATTAAAAAAAGAGGGAAAAGGGTCAAAAATGGGCAAGAAAATTGGGAGTGAAACTGGAAAATAGTGAGAAGAAAACATAAAATGGTCAGAAAGTGATAAAAAAAATAGAAAAGTGTCAGAAATGGGCAAGAAAATTGGGAATGAAACTAGAAAATAGTGAGAGGGAATCAAAAAATGGTCAAAAAGTGACAAAAATTAGGGAAAAGTGTCAGAAATGGGCAAGAAAATTGGGATTGAACCTGGAAAATAGTGAGAAGAAAACATAAAATGGTCAAAAAGTGACAAAAAAAGAGGGAAAAGTGTCAAAAATGGGCAAGAAAACTGGGAGTGAACCTGGAAAATAGTGAGAAGGAATCAAAAAATGGTCAAAAAGTGACAAAAAAGAGGGAAAAGTGTCAAAAATGGGCAAGAAAACTGGGAGTGAACCTAGAAAATAGTGAGAAGGAATCAAAAAATGGTCAAAAAGTGACAAAAATTAGGGAAAAGTGTTGAAAATTAGCAAGAAAATTGGGAGTGAACCTAGAAAATAGTGAGAAGAAAACAAAAAATGGTCAAAAAGTGACAAAAATTAGGGAAAAGTGTTGAAAATTAGCAAGAAAATTGGGAGTGAACCTGGAAAATAGTGAGAAGGAATCAAAAAATGGTCAAAAAGTGACAAAAAAGAGGGAAAAGTGTCAGAAATGGGCAAGAAAATTGGGAGTGAACCTGGAAAATAGTGAGAAGAAAACATAAAATGGTCAAAAAGTGACAAAAAAAGAGGGAAAAGTGTCAAAAATGGGCAAGAAAATTGGGAGTGAACCTAGAAAATAGTGAGAGGGAATCAAAAAATTGTCAAAAAGTGACAAAAAAGAGGGAATAGTGTCAAAAATGGGCAAGAAAATTGGGAGTGAACCTGGAAAGTAGTGAGAAGGAATCAAAAAATTGTCAAAAAGTGACAAAAAAGAGGGAAAAGTGTCAAAATGGGCAAGAAAATTGGGAGTGAACCTAGAAAATAGTGAGAAGAAAACATAAAATGGTCAGAAAGTGACAAAAATTAGGGAAAAGTGTCAAAAATGGGCAAGAAAATTGGGAGTGAACCTGGAAAATAGTGAGAAGAAAACATAAAATGGTCAGAAAGTGATAAAAAAAGAGAAAAGTGTCAGAAATGGGCAAGAAAACTGGGAGTGAACCTAGAAAATAGTGAGAAGGAATCAAAAAATGGTCAAAAAGTGACAAAAAAGAGGGAAAAGTGTCAAAAATGGGCAAGAAAATTGGGAGTGAACCTAGAAAATAGTGAGAAGGAATCAAAAAATGGTCAAAAAGTGACAAAAANAGGGAAAAGTGTCAAAAATGGGCAAGAAAATTGGGAGTGAACCTGGAAAATAGTGAGAAGAAAACATAAAATGGTCAGAAAGTGATAAAAAAAGAGAAAAGTGTCAGAAATGGGCAAGAAAACTGGGAGTGAACCTAGAAAATAGTGAGAAGGAATCAAAAAATGGTCAAAAAGTGACAAAAAAGAGGGAAAAGTGTCAAAAATGGGCAAGAAAATTGGGAGTGAACCTAGAAAATAGTGAGAAGGAATCAAAAAATGGTCAAAAAGTGATAAAAATTAGGGAAAAGTGTCAAAAATGAGCAAGAAAATTGGGAGTGAACCTGGAAATAGTGAGAAGGAATCAAAAAATTGTCAAAAAGTGACAAAAAAGAAGGAAAAGTGTCAAAAATGGGCAAGAAAAATGGGAGTGAACCTGGAAAATAGTGAGAAGAAAACATAAAATGGTCAAAAAGTGACAAAAAAAGAGGGAAAAGTGTCAAAAATGGGCAAGAAAGTTGGGAGTGAACCTGGAAAATAGTGAGAAGAAAACATAAAAACCAGTCTTTCACTATTTTTTTCTCTTTTCACAGTCTTTACCCGTTCTTTTGACCCTCACTTGGATCTTTTATCACTCTTCCTTAGTTTTTTACCAGTTTTTCACTGTTTTTTCTCCCTTTTCACAGTTTTTACCCGTTCTTTTAACCCTCACTTGGTAGAAAATAGTGAGAAGGAATCAAAAAATGGTCAAAAAGTGACAAAAATTAGGGAAACGTGTCAAAAATGGGCAAGAAAATTGGGAGTGAACCTGGTAAATAGTGAGAAGAAAACATAAAATGGTCAAAAAGTGATAAAAAAGAGGGAAAAGTGTCAAAAATGGGCAAGAAAACTGGGAGTGAACCTGGAAAATAGTGAGAAGGAATCAAAAAATGGTCAAAAAGTGACAAAAAAGAGGGAAAAGTGTCAAAAATGGGCAAGAAAATTGGGAGTGAACCTGGAAAATAGTGAGAAGGAATCAAAAAATGGTCAAAAAGTGACAGAAATTAGGGAAAAGTGTCAAAAATGGGCAAGAAAACTGGGAGTGAACCTGGAAAATAGTGAGAAGAAAACATAAAATGGTCAGAAAGTGATAAAAAAAGAGAGAAAAGTGTCAAAAATGGGCAAGAAAATTGGGAGTGAACCTAGAAAATAGTGAGAAGGAATCAAAAATGGTCAAAAAGTGACAAAAAAAGAGGGAAAAGTGTCAAAAATGGGCAAGAAAGTTGGGAGTGAACCTGGATTTGTTAGAAGGAATCAAAAAATGGTCAAAAAGTGATAAAAAAATAAGTGAAAAGTAACTTAAATGGACAAAAGCAGTCACAAGTTTTTGTCTTAGTGTGTTGTTGTTGTGCTGTAATTAATGTAACTGTTCTTTTTCTGCAAAGTGTTTGTTTAAAAACATGTCAGTTACTTTTTCTTCTTTGAGGAACTGTTTGAATTTTCTAGTTAGCCCAAACGGTTGGAGAGTTACAGTAATTGAAAGATCGATTGAAGAAAGGAAAAGTAAAATTTAGCCACAAATGTTTCTGATCCAGTGTTCTGAACTTAAATCTGGTCGTTGTGTCTCTGATGTGTGTTTTTAACTCTCACATTTTCACATCCTGATTAAAACATTCCTTTAAAGACATCAGCTGTTAAAGTTTTTGAGCTTCTGCTGAAAGTAGTCGATGCACAATCCAGATGTGGTTCAATGAGACATTACTGGATAAATGTGAATGTACACATCATTCATGTCATGATGAATACGCTGTGAGATGAAAACCGTATGAAAAGGACTGATTTTGGACACGTCTGTGCCTGAACCAGAGCGGTTGTGATAATCCCTCATCGAGTCTTTTGATGACATTCGTCTCTGATAAATCGACGGCCTCTCGACCTTTTTTACTTTCTGCTCAATTTAGCAGCGAGGTCTCGAACACAAACCCAGAGTCTGTTTGAGGTCAGCCAAGGAAAAAGACCTGTTATTAACCTTCATTAGAGGCCTGTTGAGGGCACATGTTGGTGAGATCCAATCTACGGTCCGCTCCTCGTTCTGCCTCAGAGCTTCACCTCAGAGCTTCACCTCAGAGCTTCACCTCAGAGCTTCACCTCAGAGCTTCACCTCAGCGTGTGGCTCTGCTGAACTTTCAACCCAAACTCTGAGTGAACCAAGAGGATCTTAAAAAGCTTCTGTCTCCATAACTTGTTCTGTCTAATCCTGTTCTTCTTGTTGCTTCTTTTGCATATTTCATCCAAACACCCGGGCTGCATATTCCCCTCGCTCACTCCATCATCTGGCTAATGATCCCTCTTTAATCGCTGTTTTAACTTGTCAACATGGTTTCAGCGTTTAGTAATTCTGCCTCGGGCGGCGAGCTTCACTCCAAACCTCAGACAGCCGAGGCTGAGCAACACACGTCACACATCGACAAGCTGGTGATTATTTTCTGAGGCCTTTGAGGTGGTTGCTCCTGACAGTTTTAAGTGAGGGACTAATTCTCTGTGCCAGCTGGGGAGCTGCTAAGTGTCTGCTGGGAAATAATAGAAAACATTCTTCTGCTTATGTATCATAGCTCACATAATAAGGTGACGCTGTTATATAACACGATATAGCATACAGGAGGGGGTCAATCTGTCAATCAATCTTTATTTATACAGCGCCAAATCATAACAAACCTCACCCTGAGACACTTTACAAAAACATTTACAGGTCTACACCTGTTTGAGTTAGTACATTTTTATTTCATTAACAAAGACACAACGTCAAGACAAGATAAGAACTTTGATATCATCTTAATCAACCACGAGTTCAGATCTTTGCAGCATTTAGTGAGTAACAACGGAGAGGAATAACTTCACTTTCACAGGCAGAAACCGCGGACTGAACCAGACTCATGTTAGACAGACATCTGAGAGAGAGAGAAACACACACAGACAGACAAACAGAGAAAGACGGAGAGAAAAACAGAAAGCTATAGAAAAAGGAGGATAGAGCGGCGAGAGAGACAGACACAGAGACACAGACAGCGTGACAGAAGGCCAAAGAGACAGAAAAATGAGGATAGAGACCCAGAGAGATGCAAACACAGAGGGATAGAGTCACAGAGAGATACAGACAAGCGGCAACCACCGCTCTGAAAAAATGAGACAACAGAGAAGTGCTAAAAGCTGCTGTTCCCCCAGTGACCGGAAGTCACGTACAAATGAATGGGAAAAAAACTGTTTTCAGAGCCAAAATTAGTGTATTTAAAGCCTGGTACAAACTCTGTCTCCCGTCTGTATCACTTATATTGCTAACGGCACACACTGTGAGGGGGGTGAATTTTTTTCTAACTCGGCCGTGAGGAAGATATTAAGATCGAGAGCTTACCCAATCAGAGCCAAAGCTCAGATCACGTGACTAACGGACGCCTAATGGCTGTGAGTTTGGGCACTCGTCCCATTTTCAATATTCCAATGTTTAGCCTCAAATCGCAGCTGCAGTAACAGACGGGTGACGTCACGGAGACTACGTCCATGTTTTATACAGTCTATGGTACAGACAGACACAGACAGAGAGATAGAGTCATAGAGAGACACAGACACAAAGAGACACAGAGACACACAGATAGATGGATAGAGTCACAGAGATACAGACACAGGAGGATAGAGAGTTCATACAGACAGACAGATAGACACATAGATAGATAGATAGATAGATAGATAGATAGATAGATAGATACTTTATTGATCCCCAAGGGAAATTCACAGTATCCAGTAGCAGGTTACAGACTTTAACTGAAAGTATATACAATCCGTGCATTGATAAATTCCATCCATCCATTTTCTATACCGTCTATCCTGATAATCAGGGTCGCGGGTGGCTGGAGCCTATCCCAGCTGTCATTGGGCAAAAGGTGGGGTTCACCCTGGATTGGTCGCCAGTCAATCGCAGGGCTGACATAGAGACAAACAACCATTCATGCACACACTCACACCTACGGGCAATTTAGAATAATCAATTAACCTAACCATGTGGGCATGTTTTTGATCTGTGGGAGGAAGCTGGAGTACCCGGAGAGAACCCACTCATGCACGGGAAGAACATGCAAACTCCACACAGAAAGGCCAACCATGCCCGAACGGGGAATTGAACCGGCGACCTTCTTGCTGTGAGGCTGGAGCTCTACCCGCTGCGCCACCGTGCAGCCCCGCATTGATAAATTAATAAATAAAATTTCTTGCGTCAAATTAAATCTGAACCTATAACCGAAAAGAGAAAGAGAAAAAAATCTGTTCGGAAGTTGCGGAAGACAGATATTTCAGACTTTTTAAAAGCAGACAGTGCACACAGACACATAGAGATAGAGAGCATAGAGAGACACAGACACATAGAGATAGGGAGCATAGAGAGACACAGACACATAGGGATAGAGAACATAGAGAGACACAGACACATAGAGATAGAGAGCATAGAGAGACACAGACACATAGAGATAGAGAACATAGAGAGACACAGACACACAGAGATAGAGTCACAGAGAGACACAGGCACATAGAGATAGAGTCACAGAGAGACAGACACATAGAGATAGAGTCACAGAGAGACACAGACACACAGAGATAGAGAACATAGAGAGACACAGACACATAGGGATAGAGTCACAGAGAGACACAGACACATAGAGATAGAGAACATAGAGAGACACAGACACATAGGGATAGAGTCACAGAGAGACACAGACACATAGAGATAGAGTCACAGAGAGACACAGACAAATAGGGATAGAGTCACAGAGAGACACAGACACATAGGGATAGAGAACATAGAGAGACACAGACACATAGAGATAGAGTCACAGAGAGACACAGACACATAGAAATAGAGAACATAGAGAGACACAGATAGAGGGATAGAGTCACAGAGAGACACAGACACATAGAGATAGAGTCACAGAGAGACACAGACACATAGAGATAGAGTCCTAGAGAGACACAGACACGTAGAGATAGAGCCACAGAGAGACACAGACACATAGAGATAGAGCCACAGAGAGACACAGACACATAGAGATAGAGAACATAGAGAGACACAGACACATAGAAATAGAGAACATAGAGAGACACAGATAGAGGGATAGATTCACAGAGAGACACAGACACAGAGGAAAAACTGGTGAGACTGTTAAAGCTGTAGCAGCTGTAGTCAGGCCCACGTCAGCTGTTACTCCACAGCAACATCCAGATGAACCTGAGACAAACTCAGAGACTCTTAGAGGATCCATGTGAATAACTATGATGGTGCAGTAAGATTAAAAGTTAAACTGACAGAGGAGAAAAGGAAACAGGAGCCTAGTTTGGCAGTTTTCCTCTGACAGATTGAACCTATAGCAGCTTCAGACCTGATCCAGCTCCAACTATCAGCTTCATCACAAAGGAAAGACTGAAGTCTGAGCCTAAAAATAGAGAGAGTGAGAGGGTGATAGACATTTCTGGTGCATGTTTTTAAGTTTGAAGCAACGAAAACCTTTTCCATCAGATGCCAAGAGTGATGCGTTTTTGTTTACATAGATTTTGTTTGTCTTCTTCAGACGGAGCTGGAGGAACAAAGCAGATCAGAATATTTTTCCAGAGCGGTGGAAACCCAAGAGGCTTTAAACAGCTGCACGAAAACAAAGAGGACTGCGCTTCAAAAGATGTAAGTATGATCTAACACAAAACTTTCCAGCCCTGTCAGTCAGAGAGGACGCTGGAGTATCCGCTCACATCCTCTCCTCCCTCTTCCAGAGCCAAACAAGCCAGTGTCCAGAGAAACATCCACGCTTCCATTACAGGGGAGCAGCTGATTGACCCGAGAGCCCGGCCCAGAAACCAAGACGGGGAATTAAGAGAGTCTGAGTCTGAGAGGGAAGCAGGAGACCACGAGGAGCCGTTATTTCGAGGAGCCTCAAACGAAGCTGTCGCTCAAGGCCCGACCCTGGAGAGTCCTCCAGACAGCACAAGCCCACGTAAGGCCTCTGAGGTTTCCTGCCAGAGCGAAATCACTCAGAGCAAGAGGAGCAAGCCGAGCGACGCAGACGAAGACCTTCACCCTCAGAGGGCCAAGAGGACGCGTCTTGGAAGACCTCCAGCTGCGAAACGAACCCTCTCCGACGAGGGCGAGGGCGAGCGTTCGGCGCAAACATCCAAGCATGACCCTCTTCTTCCTCTGCAGGCAGAGTCCAAGGCTTTCCCAGTCTCAGAGTGCAGCAAAACCACACTGGAAGTAGAGCTGCTTACTCCAGGGAAACGGGCCCAGAGGCTCCCCCTCACAAGCAATAACACGGCACAGACAAACCAAAACAGGCTGGCCGCAAGTCTGAGGGGCCTATCTGTCAAGCCTGCATCCTCAGGCTCCTCTATTACTTCCAGATCCACGCTGGGAGAGGAGGGGAGCGAGAATGTGCCCAGAACCTCCAGATTACGACGACAGAAGAGGTCCTGAGGGGGAGAGAGAGCGAGAGAGCGAGAGAGAGAGAGAGACGCTCTACAGTGAAGATGCCTGACGCCACAGAGATGATAGAGACGATATCGTGTCAGGCTACATGTTTACTCCAGATGCATGTTCATGCTTTCATACATGTGTCACACTTTACTGTAACATCCATTCTTCCCACATGTGCAGCACACTCGCAAACACACACACACACACACATGCGTACATCAAACGCCGAACGCTTTATTGCAAATGATACGTGAGCGTTTCAGTTACGCTTTGTCGAATACTTGAAACAGACTCAGCCTCCACCCATAAGTAGTGGTGGTCAAGAGAGGCTCGCAAATGAAAGTCAAAAAGCTTTAATTGGAGTTTAGATTTGGTTTTGTGTCAGAGATTGGGGATTTCAGACAGGCAGGAGCCATGCAGTACGTCATGGCTCTCAGTCTCTAACTCTGGCTCCTACGTGTCTGAAAACTGTCCGGTTTCCCCGCTGAAGCTCTGCGGTGATTGATTGCTGTTTCCAGAAATATTTCATCACCCCCGCTTTCAAAAATGTACTTTTGTTGTTACATTTCATGCGTACACAATTGGCTCCACGCTCGGTTCCTAAGCACCTGAAATGGATCTCTAAATTTGAGGCTATTATTTCGTTTCTGTGCTTGAGCTTGAACCCGGCGTGTGTGGGCGTATGATGAGCTCTGTGGGTTTTATTTGGACGTCTTTGGTATCGCAGGTTAAAACGCAGCTGCTGTCATCGCCCTGCTCACAGCTCTCTCTGCTGGTCTCGGCCCGAGAGGTCACTCGTATCCCCGTTTAAACTCGAATATGGAGCAACACGATGACTAAACCCTGCATGTAAGGACTTTTTTAAAATCATGAATAAACTGGTTTGATCCAAAGAAGGATTCTGAATCTTTTCTTAGCTTTTCTCTCTCTCCTCTTATCACGACAGAGACAACACGGCGGATTACTGAAGCCGACCCCGCTCTCTTAAGCCAAGAGACGTGTTTAAGGTCATTTTGAAGAGGCGCTGATAATCTCCAGCCTCAGCTTTAATCCTTTTAAACAGATTCTGCAGAGGAAAGCATCTTTACTTTCTGGTTAGTGTTGATTGCAGTGACACCTGTGGTTGGAATTGCATTATTCTAATCACAGACAGTGCAACATTTCTTTAATCTAAATGTGGCAGAATACCTAATACAACTTTTAAACTAGGATGTTTTCTGCTCTACAACAGTGTAACTTACGGAGCCCCTAAAGGGACAAGAAAAGGTAAAAAAAAAATAATAATTTCAAGTGCTCACCTGAAACCTTTTCTGGTGCTCACCTAAAAGTTTTAGGTGACATTTTGTGTTCATCCAACGATAACCACAGAGCTGGCCAGATGTTTGAAGCTGTCCCTCTATGAAATCAAACACACAATCCAAAGCGGTGAATCATTTACGTCGAAACAGACCAAAGGACTTCAAAATTCTCTTCAGGTTTCTCTCGGACACAACATAACCATGACGACTTGCAAGCAAGGCAGCAATGTCCTTATAATAAAGTCCATGGTGATAATACGCACGCACTAACTCTTGTACTGTCATTTTGTAGAGAAGAAAACTGTCAGGTTTGCATCTGAAGCATTTCTGGTGCGCACCTAAAAGTTTCTAGTGAGCACGTGAAAGTTTTAAGTGCGCACGTGAAACAATGTCAGTGGTCAAAAGTGGCAAAAACAGACAGGAGTAGCATTAAAACTAAGTCTAAGGTGGCAATAATGGTCAAAAAGATGCAAAAATTGACCAAAAAAATGTCCAAAAGTGGCAAAAAAATGAGTGAAAAGTGACTAAAATGGGCAAAGAGCATTTACGAGTGGAAATAAAAAGTCATGAGTTGTTGTCATGCTTGAATTAGTGTCAATGTTCATTTCCAAAAATGAGTCTGTATGACGACTTTTAACAAGATGGGAAACCAAAATAATCACGCCATAAATCTCAATTGTCATACAGAGAAAAATAATCACAGTTAGATATTTTTGAAAATCCATCAGTCCCACGTCCAACCCGCTTGTTGTTGTTGTTTATCTCTCCTGATAATATGGGTAAGAATCTGGAATGAACATTATCACAAACAGTTTAGCCTCTATTTTAGCCTTTAGCCTGTGGGTCGAGTTTGAGCCTCAGGCCTTTGTTTTAGCTTTTAGCTTTTAGCTTGTGATTTATTCTTCAGCCCCTGTTTAAGCCTAAGGCCTAGATTCTGAACTAAAGCTGTTGTTTCTGTTTTCTGTCTCTTGTGTTTTAGCCTTAAGCTTGTGTTTAAAACTTGAGCTAGTTTTATAGCTTCAAGATCGTGTTTAAGGCTTTAGCTCATGTGTAGGCCTCAAACTACTGTTTTAGCCTTTAGCCTGTGTTTTGGCCTGAAGCTAGTTTCATATCCTAAAGCTTGTTGTTGAGCCCAGATGGTGTTTTAGCCTCAGTTTTGTTTAAGCCTAAGTATCGTGTTTAAGCCTTGAGCTAGTGTTTTTGTTGTAGCTTGTGTTTTAGCATTTAGCTCATGTTTAAGCTTTGAGCTAGTATTTTAGCCTTGAGCTAGTGTTTCAAACTTGAGCTAGTTTTGTAGCCTCAAGCTTGTGTTTTTGCCTTTAGCCTGTGTTTTGGCCTGAAGCTTGTTATTGAGCCCTCGGTTGGTGTTTTAGCCTTGAGCCAATGTTTTTGTTTTATCTTATATTTTAGCATTTAGCTCATGTTTAAGCTTTGAGCTAGTGCTTTAGCCTTAAGTTTGTGTTTTAGTCTTTCTCCTGTGTTAAAGCTTCAAGCTTGTGTTTAAGCTTTGAAGTAGTGTTTCAAACTTCAGCTAATGTTTGTGTTTTAGCCTTTAGCCTGTGTTTCAAACTTGAGTTAGTTTTATAGCCTCTAGCTTCCTTAGCATTTAGCCTGTTTTTGTTGTAGCTTGTGTTTCAAACTTGAGCTAGTTTTATAGCCCGAGGCTTGTTATTGAGCCCTCCGTTGGTGTTTTTAGCCTCGGTTATGTTTGGGCCTAAGGCTTGTATTTAGGCCCTTAGCTAGTGTTTTAGCTTTGAGCCAATGTTTTTGTTTTATCTTATATTTTAGGCATTTAGCTCATGTTTAAGCTTTGAGCTAGTGCTTTAGCCTTAAGTTTGTGTTTTAGTCTTTCTCCTGTGTTGAAGCCTCAAGCTTGTGTTTAAGCTTTAAGCTTGTGTTTTAGCCTTTAGCCTGTGTTTCAAACTTGAGTTAGTTTTGTAGCCTCAAGCTTCCTTAGCCTGTAGCCTGTGTTTTAGCCTTGAGCTAGTGTTTGTCTTGTAGATTGTGTTTTAGCATTTAGCTCATGTTTAAGCTTTGAAAGAGTGTTTTGGCCTTGAACCAGTGTTTCAAACTTGAGCTAGTTTTGTAGCCTCAAGCTTCCTTAACCTTGAGTCTGTGTTTTGGCCTGATGCTAGTATTTTAATCTTAAGCTACTGTTGAAGCCTAAAGCTAGTGTTTTAGCCTTTAGCTGGTGCTGTAGCTTTGAGCTAGTATCTATGTTATAGCTTGTGTTTTAGCATTTAGCTCATGTGTAAGTTTTAAGCTGGTGTTTTAGCCTTAAGTTTATGTTGTAGCCTTAATTCTGTGTTTAACCCTAAAGTTTGTGTTCTAGAATTAAGCTCATGTTTAAGCTCTAAGCTTGTGTTTTAATATTAGCTGTAGTTGTTCGGCCTGAAGCTTCTGCTGAAGCTACAGTTTTAGCCTCTATTATTGTCTTAGCCTTTAGCTCATCAAAATCGAAAACTATGAACAATTCATGAACATTTTATCCATTATTGTAAGAATAACAGCAAAAATTGGGGTGAAAGATAATATAAAATTATGCAAACAGAAAATGTTTTATCTGTTTTTCACATTTTTTTGTTGAAGTTTGATGCCGTGAACTCAGCAAAGTTCACATTAGTCGGTAAATTTTCTATTGATCAGTTAAATTAAGTATCCTCAGGGAGGGTTTTGTTGGTTTTTGTCTGTTTTTGGATTGTCCCATTAGTGTTGTATCACACCAGGGGGTCGCCAGTCCCTAACGCTGCTATTTTGGGGGTTTTTGTTTTAGCCTTGAGCTTACTCTTTAGCCTTTTGCTTGTGTTTTAAGCCTTTAGTCCGTGCTCGCTCTCTCGCCTGTTTCGCTTTTTCTGTTCTTTTGCCCGTTTTCAGGCTCCTTTTTTCACTATAACTACTAAACAAAGTGGAGAAATCTTGTCGTAGCACTAAGAACTAACATTTAAATAGTGAGATCTAATCTAAAAGTGAGACATTATCAAGGTTTTAGTTAAGCTCCATCTACAGTCCAAACAAAAAGAGCATCATTGTCTGAGGATCCTGGAGGTATTTTGATCGTGCTGAAACAGAATTAACCGTAAACACATTAGGACACAGGCCCTTGCTCAACTCTCTGATGCGTCTCCAGTTCCCACGGCAGCTGCATGAGAAACTCCCCACGGGCTCCGACACGTTCACAGACAGACGCTTCACTCCCTCTCCAGAACAAAGACGACTTTAATTCTCTTTTCATACAAAATATTTAATAAATATGACTTTCAAAAATATATTGCCAGATCAACACATAATTCTCAAGTTCATAACACAAAAGTCAAAAAGAGGACAAAATGTTGCCATGATCTCAAAGGGTTAAAAATGAGATAAAACATGTTTGTCTTTAAGAGCCTGGTTTTTTAAAAAGAAACATGTGCACAGAAACAAAGCAGACTCTCTGAGCAAGGCAGTGTGTGTCGTCTCTGACTCTACAGTGTTCCCATCGCCCCCCTTTTCTCTTCAAGTACTCTAAGCTTATGATATTACGCTGACTAACGCAGATGGGAATTCTGGCGCGTCATGTTGATGCGACTCGCCTCCACAGCCTTTGAAATGTGTCAGTGGGTTAAACTGCTGAAGGATTTTTGTTCCCTTAAGTAATAATCCATTCGTGGCAAGCAATATGTCTGCCACTATGTCTGTCCCTCGCAGCAGCAGCCGTGGTGTGTGTTCTTGTCGTCCTAAACCTCACTTGTCTTCAATCGAGGTCCTGGCAACAAATAATGAAATGTCTAATGTGTGGAAGAACGAAAAAAAAAAAAAAAGTCTTTCTGGGGCGAAACGTGCCCGTCCTTTGTCTTCTTTGAAAATTTGGCTTTGAAAAGTAATTGAAAGAAATGTAAGCTTCCACAGCTATCAAAACCTTCAAACTAGACAGAACATATAAATAAAAAGGAATGATATTTTAAGGCTCTTGATTATTAAGTTAATAAATCAAATATACACAATGATTAATAAAAAAAAATGTACATATCTACACGTTCTAAATCGACACATAAATTCTTCATATTGGCAGCAACTGCTGACATTGAACCCCCCCGTCCCTCCCGCCCGCCCCCGAAATAAAAATAAATAATAAAGTTGATCTTTTTTTTTTTTTGTTTCTCATTGACAGTTGCTGAAGTCTAAAGCTGAAAAGGCACTTTCTCCAAACGGAACTAAAAGAATTCAAACACAAACTAAGAATCATTAGCTCTAGTGTTGAACACGTCGGGAAGTTTTTTTGTTTTTTTTTCAAAGTCATTGTACAGCGATTCCTCCAGAAGCCCCGCCCCCCCCTCCCCCGTCCATGTGTCCGCTAAGTCTCCTACGACGCCTGAAATGCAGAGGAGGACGTGTTCGAGCTACTTCTACAGTGAAATGTTTACCAGCGCCTTGTGTCTCCAGCCAACCAAAGCAACCGTCACTGCCAGTGTAAGCCAGCTTGTCAGAACTTAAATTAACACGGGGAATATCTGAAAATACTGAGGGGTCAGCGCTGACGTGACAGTGTACTAACTACACGTGCCGAAGCTCCCCCCGCTCACCCACCACCGGGGTGTGAAGGCGTTACGCTTGGTTGCACAGCAACACAGCTGTCTGCTATACAATGTAGTCCATCCTGTTTATGCTGTTTGCTGTCTCCAAGTCTCTGTTGTCCTGTTTATTAGTCCAATTGGGGTTTTTGGATGTGGAGTTGGGGTTGGAGATGGGCGTCTTCTCGTCCCTCTCCACCAGTGTGTAAGCTGGCTGTTTGGCAAAGCGGCTCTTCTGTAAGTGCCTCTCCTTGTCGTCCTCATCCCCCTCGGGATGATTTGTCCTTATTTTGGCAATGATGGAGTTCTTGTTCTCGTAGTCTTTGATGGCCACCGACAGGCCCACGTGCTTCTCTATAGGGTTCTTAATCTGGTTCAGCTGCTCCCGCACGTTGTTGGTCGTGTTGTCCTCCGCGCCGGTGACCGTCGTCCCGTTGTGGTTGCTCTGTTTCCGCCGGCGGCGCATGCACCACAGGAGGATGGAGACCAGCACCAGGACCCAGATGACGATGAAGACGGAGCTGAGGAGGGGCACCAGGTAGTCTGGGGAGAAAACAGTCAGAGGTCACATTTTAGGTCTGGAGGAGCTTGATTACACAAAAAAAAATACAAGAAAGACATCAAATAAAACTCATTAAACTTCATTTTCCAACCAAGATCTTTTGCTTGTTCCATGCACGAAGCTTGAGAACTAGAGGTAAACGAGGTAAAAAAAAAAAAAGAAAACAAAAAGATACATCAAAACATAATGATGTTGCGATAATGCTGCTTTTTTCCCCTTTGTTAAGAATGGACAACGGTGGTAAGAATGTAAAATATTACACCATCAATTTAAGAAGTTTATAAAAAAGAGGATATGGCGTAGCCGTGAGGAGAAAGTTCAAAATAATTTACCGCAAGAGCCGAATGTACAGTATCAGACTTTTTCTGCAGCAATCCAAGACAGTGAGTTTAAAGGAAATTATTTGTATGCATATGTTAAGTGCACACAACTAAGGATAGACTCATATATCAGCCGGCCAATATTTATCTGTCTTTGGGGTTAAGGGTGATGGGGAAAAAAAAATCTTTGTTGCACTGAAGTGTGTCTGCACGATTCACCTGGGAAAAAAGAACATTCTTAATTTGGCATATAATTCTATGTGAGATCTTTAACTTTTGTGGGGTTTTTTGGTCAGCTAAATTGTTGTTCAACTCAATAAAATAAAGAGCCAGGTTACGTTTGCTCTGCTTGGTGAGGTTGGAGTTGGTAGATGAGACCTGGTAGGACACAACCAGGATTCGCTAACGTTACAGACACGTATCAGAGCACCGAGCTGTGAGTAGCCACCACTAAACTTTGATACAAACTGAGTTAACAAAGTTTGCTTCCCTAACAACATAGAACATTAAGATAACAACAGACATAAATAGAAAGAACCAAACCAAGGTTACACTGAAACCTGATATAGCCGTACGTTCCAGAAATTATAATGTTTCAAACAACAGCGCTTATTTAACTGTTGAGAAATCCATCACGTTGTTGCGTTGTAGTCAGTAAAAAGTGGTTCATCCCGACAGTGGGGAGCAAAGGCCTGTGGTAAATGAAGTCTTTAATCGTTGTACTAATGCTAACTTTTCCAGAAACTAAACAGGGGCGTGTAAAAGTTGAGAAAGACTGTCGTACATTCAAGGTAAAAGTTTAGTTCGGGATTCATTTTTGGTTTAATTTAACTGAGCATTTTTGTTTCAATTAAATTTTGTTTGTCGCAATGGACTGAACGCTTTTTGGGTTTATGTAAATGCCGTGAGATTTTCCAAACTCTTTGATTCCATCCAGAAGTCCTAATTATAGATAAAAAAATATACTGATTCCTTTTTTGTGTTGTTACTGAGCTCAGCTCACGATGGCAACAAAACATTTAGATACCAACAGAATATGGTTATATAAATGTTCAGTTGAAAGTAAAAGTTGAAAAAGACTGTCATACGTTCAAGGTGAAATCTACTTTCTTGTTTAGTTTGGAATTAGTTTTGTTGATTTTAGGGTGATTTATGTTTCATTTAACTGGGTATTTTGATTCCAATTAAATTTTGTTGCAATGAACTGAATGCTTTTTGAGTTTACGTACATGCTGTGGGACTTGTGCAACGCAGAAGTCCTCATTTTAGATAAAAAAAACACATTGATTCCTTTTTTTGTTGTTACTAAGCTTATTTAAAATGCATGGGTCTAAATATTTCTACAAAGAAAACCCTGACAGAGTTAAGTTTGATCCGTGTGTTGAGTCGGGATCAGAGAAGTTGAAGTCACAAGTTTTTCTATTGTTATGATTTTTACAGCTGGCAGACACACACACTCTTATTTTTGCATAATAACTAGCTTCGTAGAGTAAGCTTCTGTTTTTGTTTTCTTTTTAAATTGAGCTCAAATACTTCAGTTTTGTTGTCCAAAAAACCCAAAACAGTTAATCCAAAGTTAAATCACTAACAGACTGTGCTTCCACCAACGACCAAATCGCCTCTTTTTCATGAAGTTGATGCCAGATTTTTAACAACATATCCAGACTTCTCTATGTCCTGTTGATGGGTTTGGATTATCGACTCTCTGGAGTTTATTACTGAAGAGTTAAGACCCTAAAAGTCATATTTAGAGGGCGAGTGTCTGCGTAACAATACCCTGAATGTTTTATTCCGTCTGCTGCATCATTAGCATGCTTGTGCCTGCGTGGCCTGACCCCTGAGCCCCCGACAGAGGAGGAGGCTGCTTGTATTTGGCCGTGGCGGCGGTCTGCTGTCACCGTCTTGATGAATGGCGGACACATGTGGGAGTCTTACGAGTCACAGGACGAGCCAATCTAAGGCCACGCAGCCAGAAGCTCCTGCTCTTTCCATCCAAAAAAACCTCCTGACTGCATTCTTCTCATGCTGCATGTGATGGCAGCAGCAGGAATTCGTTTTCACGGATGCGAGTTTTTCTCAGCCGCCTGCATCTCTGAACTTTTCAGCAAAGCAACGAGGAAGAAAAAAAACTCCTCCCTCCCTTTTCTGCACATGCAAGTGTGTGCAAGTCTGAGAGTAGAGATTGAAGGCGGTTCATACCAGTTTTGCTGGGGCTTGGCACGCGCACCTCGGCGATGGCGGTGATGATGGTGTTGTTCCCGTTGCGTTTGCTAACCAGGTCGATTATCCGGTCTGTGAGCTCTTTGATGGGGCTCCTGTCCAAGCGGTGGTCCTCCGTGGACTAGAGGTGAACAAGAACAAAGTGAGGTTGGAGAAACCAGAGCGATAAATCAGATTCTGAGAGTTCAGAGAAGCAGGTAAGAGACGAGAACTTACGATGCAGACGTGGATCTCGTTGCTGGCTGAGAACGACGGGTCACAGGTTATGGACACCGAATGCTCCAAGGAGAAATTCTTCACCACGTACAAACGCCTCAGCTGCTTACAGACGCCCTCCACCGTCAGACTCTGAAACACAAAGGAAGCAAACGTCACACTCATGGAAAGTGAGGGCAATCAGGGCGAAAACGGAGGAACAACCGCCGCCTGAGTTTTGGCAGATTCAGATCCACCTCATTTAGATTAAAGACCACAGGCTCATATGCTTGTCACTATCTGCTGTCATGCTTGTTAGCGAGCTGGCGGGAGAGGATCCTTTGTGGTGACAGAGTCGCCAGTGGTCCTATTCAGCTCAAATCCATAAGATCCTGAAATCAATCCTGAAGTGCGGTGGGGTTAAGAGGAGACTGGCATGAGCGAAGAGGAAGAGAGAAATATCTCATTTATGTTCCCTGGAGCCGAATTTCATCTTTTTGCAGTCGGCCGCAGCCTTCGATGGTGTTTTTAGCTCATTTTTAGCGTCAGATCTCGGAAATTCAGACGCTTAATATTCTGGGAATTCAAAGAACTTAGGATTCCTGACTTCAAGTGTTCGGAATATCTGAAGTTTAAACTTTAAACTCCTGCAGCTTTTTATTGTCTTTACAAACAGGTTTTGGCTGATTTTTCCTTAATCAGTTCAACATAATTCTGCTTTAGTTTCTCGGTTCTGATCAAACAGGATCATACAAATTTATCTCCTACAGTCACATCCTTCGTGCCTCAGCATCACTTTCCTCCACAGTTAAACCACAAATCTCCAAAACAAGAAAAAAGTATTCTGATAGTTAAGTGTTCAAAGTTAAGATGTCCTGATCAACATTTTTTGCCCCCAATCCTGTTTTTATGGAATTGTAAACTGACCCATACAGAGTGGGGTGATCTGATTCTTGGGTTTGCAGAGATAAACTTTGCTGAAGAAGTCAGAAAGTAGTAAAAAATATAGTTAAAATATTCCTTGAACTTGAATTTGTGCAGTTTGCTAAAAGCTGAGACTTCCTAGAGCACAAGTCTACAAACATGACTATCAGAAACTTACGCGACTTTCTCCTTGAAATGTTTTGCCACAAACCAGATTACAACTTAAACTGACCTGAATCATCTCAAACTGTGGAGTTAAAGAATCAATCCAGTGAGATTCCAGGCTCAGCAGAAACACGGAACAAACGTCAGTTTTTAAACTAATCACATCATGTATAAATCACGTTGTCACCGACTGTGCTGTACAGCTACAGTGATCCAGGATGTAAAAACTACTACGGATACAGCACAAACCAGTGTCTCACTTTCTTCTCAGAGGTTTTTGAACACTCTCTTTCTCTTTCTCTCTCTGTATATTTATTCATTCTTCTGGAGCTGCCTTTCCTCTGTTAGTGAACTTGCATTTTGTTTAAGGATGTTTTGAGTCGTATTAGACGCCTCACAAAAAGATCATAGTGCATAAATATATTCACATGTGGCTTCAGTTTGACATACTCCTACACTGCTGACATTGAAGCTGCAGAGTTGCTAATGCTAAGCGAATAAACAGCCCCGTGTTTGTTTTCTCCTTTTTGAACCGTATGTCCTTGGGGAGTTACCGTAGGGTGCTGTAAAGCAGATGTTATTGCTGTAAAGTTTCTGGCCGTGCTATCTGTTTAGTAATAAAGCCTCGTGCTGCTGCTGTTCCACATTTATGAATCTTATTTTATTATTAAGCATCAACTTTACCAACTCAGAGTGCCCGGTTATATTGACACATAAGCGTTCGGTGGCAAATTATGCTGAATAACAGCTAACGTGACAGATCAGTTGTGAATATAGGCTAAAATACAGATCACCAGTACATTAAAAAAGGCAAAAATTGGGCCTGAAACAATACTAGTGATCAGGATCAGGACATCCCTAGTTCAACAAAGAATATTTAAAGAAATTGATCTTCTTGGACAGTTTTGTGGCTGCAACACAAACTCGATACAGACAGACCAACCCAACGTCAAAGCTGTAAAAAGCTTTAATTTTAGGTTTAATGTAAAAAGTGTTTGTACAAGAAAAAGAAGGCTCTGGAGTAAGGTAAACTCTGAAACCCGGCGCCCAGGTAACTCACCGGCGGCATCGTCTCCTTGTTGAAGGTGAAGGTGATGTTGGCGCAGCTGCTGTCCTGGAAACTGGAGCTGGGGTGGCATTTGGTGGTGGGAGGGGGAGGGTTGGAGCGCCAGCACTCTCCTAAACCGAGGCAGGGCTTCACGAAGCAGTGACCCGGCCTGATGGGGAGGCAGCTCTGACCCGAGGGACACCCGCTTCGACCTTTGACCCCGAGGTGACAGGATGAAGGGCCGCACCACATCTGGAGGGAAAAACGTGGGTTTGAACTTAGTTTTTATTTCAAATTCAACAATTTACACAATAGTATTCACAATTCTTTTTTTTTTTTTTTGTTTACAGCTGTACCTACGAGTTTACAAGGATAAGTACAATTACAAAATAAATGAATACATGAACAAAAAGACAAAGTTAACTTAACTGCATCATAGGGTGAAAATATACATATATATTGCAAAGACCAAAAAATAATAAAATAAAATAATTAAAATAAAATTAAAAAAATAAATAAATAAATAATAATAAAAGGAGGGTGAAAAACGTGGGTTTAATGTCAAAACTGCAAAATAAATAAAGCCAACGGGTCAAAACACAAAACTCTTTCTCTCTATGTGAAAGTTCCTCAGCTGCTGTCTTGGCTCCTTAAAAGTTTGTAGCATGGTGTAAAAAACTCAGTCACAGAATCTCTGAGTGTCAAATTTCACATAATGGACAAGTGACCTACAAAACTAAACAACAAACGTTACCTAATTACTCTTTGTTTTGGCGTAATTAACCTTTAAAGGAATACAAACACATCAACAAAGAAAACAGACTGAACATTAGTACGATGATTAACACCACGCCCTCGTACGCCACCGTCAGCAGTTAGAAAGGCGAAATGAATCTGTTTGCTGAAGAAACAAATCTTAAATCTGTGAAGTAGCATCATTCAAGGGCTTTTATTTTGAAGGATAGAAACAGAAATGGGATGTTTCTGATGTCTTGTAAAAATCTTATCCTGTATTTTTATGTTATTGAATGCAGCTTTTTATATTTAGTTAGAAAGGGGAGAAAGCAAAAAAATATTAAAAATAAAGACCCATATGCATCATATATTGATTTCTGATTATTCAAGTGCATAACTGACATCTTTAAATGCTAAACTAGGATGTAAACAGTAAAAATGCAAACATAGCGATAGCTTTTAGTGCAAAGATTTCATTCTAGGGCTGAACGATTATTTTTCCCTAAATACGATTCATGTTACGATTATTTTCAGGTTCCTTTTCTCATCCATTGCTGAACAAACACAATCAATAAATCACTCTTTATGAAAAAAGCACCAGATTTGATGAATAGAACTAAGAGTAACAAACTTTGAAAAAGGCACCTGAAAAGTTTGTTCACTTGTATGTTCATGAAGCCGATAACATTTTTGCTATTTGTGACTGTTTTTTGCCCATTTTTATCACTTTTTGCTCTTTCATTTTGTCTCTTTTGGACAAAACTTTTGCTACTTTCCAACTTCTTTAACAAGTTTTCTCTTAATTTTTAACTATTTTCACCCATATTTGCTGCTTTTTGAATATTTCTTGCCACTTCTTGTAATTTTTGCCACTTTTCACCACTTAAATTGTTTCTCTTGCAAAGATAGTTTTCAAAAATTTGTCTCTCTGGTTAAGCAAAGTTGATTAAAACTGGTGCAGAGCATAAAACATCCACTGCAATATAACTTTTCCTGAAAAATTTTAGTTTAAAGAAAAAATGCACCGTCTATGATTAGAATATTGCAACAGGACATGTCGCGATTTAATCTAATTTGCGATTTATTACCCAGCTCTATTTCATTCCCAGCCTCAAAACTGGTCCAAAAATTAGTTCCACTCCTTTATTTTGATGTAATAAAATAGTTTAAAAGGACAGTTTTCTTTTGGCTAGACTCTGGACTTTTGGCCTCCGTTGCTAAAACTTGTTGAATGCTCAGCATTTCCAGCATTTGCTGAAAGGAAATGCTGGCTCCCCTCAAGTTAATAAAATAATATGCAGCAATTACCTCTTAACAGCACCTCTAGCTTTTGTTCCTATTTGTGCAACAACTGATAACTCATGTCATGTTTATAATCAATATGAATATGACATTTATTTAAATGTTTATAGCCTATTTTTGTACTTTTCTTGTATTTTAACACTTATTTGAATGGGAGTGGCTATATCTAAAAAGCAATGTCAATAAAGTAATAAAATAGTTTAGGGGAGAGTATTTTTTTGGCTAGACTCTGGACTTTTGGCCTCTGTTGCTATAACTTGTTGAATGCTCAGCATTTCCAGCATTTGCTGAAAGGAAATGCTGTAATATGCAGCATTTTCCTCTTTTCAGTAACATTAACTTATATTAATATTGTGCAACAACTGATAACTTATGTCATATTTTATATACCATATAATCTCGAATAGAATGTACAAACGTTATATCTTGTGCTTTTATTTTGATTTTTATAGCCTATTTTTTGTACTTTTCTTATGTTTTAACATTTGTTTGAATGGGAGAATGGGAGTGGCTGTAACTTAAAAGCAATGTCAATAAAGTATTTCTGATTCTGATTTTAAAACCCTTGAATAATTTAAAGTGACAGCAGCAAATTTTCATTTTTAAGAGGAAAAAAAGTTTGGTAAATGTTGCACACGATGCCAATTCCCGCGTTTGACGTCTGCAGAGCTTGCTCTCGTATGTTCCTCAGAGCCGTAAACATGTCCGGGGAAAAACCCACTGATTCAATTTCTCTGGTCATGGCTCACAGCGCCTCTGATAAGATTAAACCCCTCTCAATGCATGATGGGAAATCAGCTCCTGTAATGTGCGTGAAACACACGAGGTTGGGAAAAATACCTGTGATCCTGTGAGTAACCGTGTTCCCATATCAGAGTCTGATTTAACAGACAGAGAAAGAGAGAGAGAGAGAGAGAGCTACTGAATATATCACCCGATCCTCACCCAGCGGGAGACTCTGACACCTTTTCATGAACGCGGCCTTTGTGCTTCTTTTCCAAACAAGATTCATCATCTCTGCACAGAATCCGACTCGCCCAAAGCGTCTCCGCCCTGCGACACTGACTGTTTGTGTGACCCAGCCTCCCACAACAACCTCGGAGTCTTTTAAAATCTGTTTATCCTGCGTTTCTTCTCCCATTAGTCCACAGTGACTTCATGCTCCTCACAGCTGTGCAGAGTCCTCGTAAAAAAAAAATAACTCGCTGCTTCACTTAAAGCGTTGGCAGAGCTGCAGCCTTTCTTACCTTCGTGCACACAACTTTCCCGTTGGCACAGTGACACGTGTTGCAATCTTCGTCCCATTTGACTCCATCAGGGGTGATGTGTCCGTTGACAGAGCAGGGTTTTCTCGTCACTGTGGATGAAAAGGATCCAAGTATTACACATATATCAATCAAACTGCCTTTATTAACGCCTGAGTGCTTTAAAAACTGAGCCTCAGTGAACTTTTTGTGCACAAAACGGATCAAACGTTTTTGATTAGGTTGCAAAATCCGCAAGATAAATGAAGCCAAAAATCTGTCAAAGACATGAAACCTGCAGAGATAAAAGCAGCTGACTGTAGAAGCATGTATTCCTGATGATGATACACACTCAAAGTCTTCAGATGCATGATGGTCTTTCAGGTTATTGAGTTTTACATGAATCTTTTAAGGTGAAATTATCCATATCACAGGCAGTTTTCACCCCTGGGCCTTAAAATGTATTAAAACCTCGCTACACTGATTCTTAAAGACACAGGAGCCGAAGTACGGAGATTGTAAGATGTAACATGTAACGTTAGTGAATCCTGGTTGTGCCCTACCAGGTCTCATCTACCAACTCCAACCTCACCAAGCAGAGCAAACGTAACCTGGCTCTTCATTTTATTGATAGACTCTCAGGTTTGAACAGATCACTGCAGAATAACTGCTGCATGTGGACAGGAACCAACATCAGCACAAACACATTAGAGACTGTTTTAGCCTTTAGCCTGTGCTCTATCACTCTCCTGTTTATCTTTCTTCTGCTCTTCTCTCTTTTCTGTCAGACAGTCCAGCTCCTGTTTCCACCATTACTTCTAAACGAATCATGGGAATCATTTAAGCAGAAAAAAACACAGATCTTTCTCCTCTCTACTAAACTCCATTAACAGGCGTAGTGTTGCCATAGAAACTTTGAAAAGCTGTAAATCAATTCTGTCCTGCTGGACCTGACCGGGAATCTGAACTAAGTTGAGAAATAGCATCTAGAAATAATCTATTTTAGGTCATTTTGAGTTGTACATCATAGACTAAGAAAGTCATCACAGTTGCTTTAAAGTAGCATTACGATTATAAAAAGTAAGAATAAAAAAAACCTAAAAAGTTAAAGGGGAAAGTTGACATACTGGCTTTAATCCTGCACTTTTAAATCTTCTGTCTTAATCAGATATCCTGATGCATCTTGAGCCTTAAATGTGTTAAAAGTGTCTGAACTGATTCTTAAAGACACAGGACCTCGTCTTACATGATCATATTTTAAGTTTTGGACCCGTTTATGTGCAGATTTTGCATCAAAAGAGCAGATTAGTTTTGAAGACCCCTACCTTCTTGACAGTGGGGTCCCGTCCTGTCCGGCGGACACAGACAGCGATAACCGTTGATCTCATCCACGCAGGTGGAGCCGAAGGCGCAGGGAGACGACTGGCACTCGTTGATGTCTGTCAGGGACGAGAGAAAGAGGTGAGTGGTCACAAGTAGCTGGGTGTTTTCAAAAAACAAATAACCCCCTTCATTCGTTTTTAAAATGCTTTTGTTTACAAAAAAAAAATCGTCCACATGTAGTGGGTCAAAAAGTGTGGCTCTAAACGTGCCAGACCCATAGGGGGCAGTGTTTTTCAGACGTGAAACCTGTGCCAGCCAATCAGAATCAATCCCTGTTATTCTGCCTAATCTGCCAGATTTAAACAGGATCTTAAGTTTGGATCCATAAAGAGTTTTAGTCTCCAACAGAAGTGGAAAGTTTCACTTGAAGAATTAAGAAGAAGTGTTTGCATCAGCGTTAAAACCATTGACTGTATAATGAGTGGACGTAACGACGTTTGGCTCAAACTGAAGCCTCCAGCAGATGCCCCGCCCCCTGGTGTCTGGCTGCAGTATAGGTCATAAGCCCCGCCCCCTGGTGTCTGGCTGCAGTATAGGTCATAAGCCCCGCCTCCCCATGTATTCCAGATATGAGCCGGGAAAACTTTAAAAAATTACAATACCTCGTAGCAACATTTCTCTCATCTTTACACTAAGGTGGTATGATGATGTCATCTGGCTGCATGGTGTTCAGGTGTTTTTTTTTCTGAGAAGTTATTTTCTCATTAGTTATTGGACGTTAAAAACCGAGTTATAAGTTTCGTTTTACGATAGTTGACAGCTGCCGTTCGTGAGTAGTTTTTATCGGGGATATAAGAAACTTCGGGAAAGAGCCAAAAGGAGACTAAACCTTCTGAAGAAGAAGAAATAAATATTTTTATTTCTCTTTTTTACTCTGCTCTCTACTGCGCAGACTCTGGCTGCACAATGGCGGCTAGAGAAACAGGGTTTTTTTGGCTTCAGAATCGTAGAACGGTGACAGGGGGAAGCACGCTGTCCATTCTATATACAGTCAATGGTTAAAACTAACACATTTATTGTGATTATGTGTGATATAAATGGCTTTACTTGCAGCAAGCTGTGACGTTTGAGGTCCTAAAACTTTAGCTACTGGTGTAAACATGACGTCTTGAAAGTGGAGTTTTCCAAAATCTTCACTTTGGCTGAAGTTTCCAGAAAAGATAGTTATTAGCGACTTAAAACTAGAGTTTCCTGTGGATGACAGGACAAAACTGGCTCTGTGTGGACATGGCCTGAGTGTGTGTTTGTGTGTGTGTGTGTGCTGCTCAGACAGCAGTTAATAAAACAAGCAAATATGCTTTGAATCAGCGCGGGACACTTTTGCCCCATGCAGCTTTATTAAAGCAGCATCATTAGCAGGTATGCAGGAGCTGAAGGCTGGACTTAGCAGAACAAAGACTCTGCAATGGGAAAGAATGTGGCCATCTGAAAGCCTTTAAGAGGGAAAACAATCTGTGTAATCAGTGTCAGAGAGCACGGCTGATTAGCTGCTGGCTCGCTAAGCCGGTTTCCCCAGGGGACGGCATCTGGGCCCGGCGGAGTGACACCGAAATGGCTCGGTTTGGCCCGCGGCCCAAAGCGGAGACGATTAAGCGGCCGCTTCGACTTTTACCTGCACGGACAGAGAGGAGGGAGGGTTAATACTCACTGATCCGACAGTCTGGACCCGCGAAGCCCGCGGCGCACTCGCAGCGGTACCAGTTATCCCCGTCCACGCAGGTGCCGCTGTTGTAGCTGCAGAGAGAGAAGGAGAGCGAGGAGTCAGAGTCTATCAGGAATTTTCTCACCAGTCTGCGTATAATAACACTTTATTGAGGCAATTAAGGCAATCAGACTCGTTCTCGCGTATTAAACGAGTGTGTTTGGGAGTGTGGTTAAATAAGGGAGTTCACAAAAGAGAGAGAGATGATTGCATCCCAGGAATGACAGGGAGGGGTGTGTGTGTGAGTGTGTGTGTGTGAGTGTATGTGCTTCGTTCTCAGCAGGTGAGAAGCTGCGACACAGGAGGAGCAGCTTGTTTACATGTGAGCGAATCTGCAGGAAATGTTTGGCTTCCACTTACCATGGGTGGGGACTGCAGTCGTTGGTATCTGCAGGAGAAAAAGTGGAGAGAGAGAGAGAGAGAGAGAGAGAGAGAGAGAGAGGAGGGAGGGAGAGTTGGTTAGTGTGTGTGTGTGTCTCATGTTTGGTGGCAGAGAGCACGTCTGGGCTTGCGTGTTGCAGAGGCGTGTTGGACCTGGACGATCGCTCTGTCGTTTTAAACAAAAACGCAGAAAACACAGAAAACACTTCGCTCTAAAACACCCAGATTCCCACCCCCTCGGCTTCGTTCCCCCTCCCCCTCCTTCACAAAAAGTCGGGGAATTCATGTTTTTGGAGGAAAAAAAAAAGTGAGGAGGGAAATAGTAGAACAAGCAGACATGTCACTGTTTGGACAGGAATGCAACAAGGAGAGGGAGAGAAGGAGAGAGAGAGAGAGAGAGAGAGAGAGGGGTGTGGAGGGGGGAGAAACATCTGTCTCCACTTTCCTCAGACCCTCTCTCCCTCCTCCTCCTCCTCCTCTTTGTCCAGCCAGAGGAGAGAAGGAGGAGATGAAGTCAGAGCAGAAGGTGAAGATGATGAGCTCTTACTCTGCGTACAGGTGGGACCCTCCCATCCTTCTTTACAGACGCAGGTGAAGGATTCTCCTTTCACCACGCAGGTGCCGCCGTTCTCACACGGGTTTGGGAGACAGCTCGAGTTTTTAGCTGCAAAACAAAAAGAGGGAGGAAGAGAATGATCAGTGAAATGCTGACACTGACACATTTGTCTTTTTTGGAGCTGGATCTGGGCTGACAATTGGATGTTTTAGCTTAATAAGGCCGGGAAATTAATCGCAAATATGTCCTGTTGCAATATTCTAATCACAGACAGTGAAATATTTCTATAACCTGAAATGTGTCAAAATATCAGAAACAAATTTTGTTGTTGATGTTTTCTGTTCTACACCAGAGTTACTCAACCAAAGAGACAAACTGTTAAAAACTACCTTTACAAAAGAAACTATACAAGTGGGAAAAAGAGGCAAAAACAGCAAAGAGGAGCAAAACAACTTAGTTTGAGGTGGTAAAAATTGCTAAGAAAGCAACAAAAATTGGCATTTATATTGGGATAAAACCTGGAAACACTCAAATAGTAGCAAAAAATGGTCTAAAAGTGGCAAAAAACATTGAAAAGTGACTAAAATGACCAAGAAAACACAAAATTAAGCAAGGACAAAACTGGAAAAATTCAGAAAGTAGCAAAAATGGCGAAAACAAGTGACCAAAAAACCCAGTAAAAAGTGGTAAAAATGACCAAAGTCAACAAAAATAGTAAGAAAGTTGGGAAAAAGTCAATTTTTTGAGAAAAAATAATGGTGCAAAAGTCTCAAAAAAGAGTGAAAAGTGACTAAAATAGCCAAAAACAACGAAAATGAGCAAGGAATTTTTTGCAAGACATTAAAAAAAATTCAATAAGTAGAAAAATGGCAAAAAAAAAGTGACCAAACACATTGAAAAATGGTAAAAATGACCAAAGTCAACAAAAATGGTAAGGAAGTTGGGGAAAAGTCAATTTTTTGAGAAAAAAATGGTCCAAAAGTCTCGAAAAAAGAGTGAAAAGTGACTAAAATGGCCAAAAAACAACAAAAATGAGCGAGGAAATTTTGGAAGACACATTTAAAAAAATCAATAAGTAGAAAAAATGGCAAAGAAGTGACAAAACACAGTGAAAAGTTGTTAAAAGTGGCCAAAGTCAACAAAAATTGAAGTAAAAGTTGGGATTAAACTTGAAAACAGTCTGTTTGTTGCAAAAATTGGTCCAAAAGTCTCAAAAAAAGAGTGAAAAGTGACTTAAATGAACAAAAAAAACAACAAAAATGAGCAAAGAAATTTTTGGAGGACACATTTAAAAAAATTCCATACCTAGAAAAAGTGGCAAAAAAGTGACAAAACAGTGAAAAATGGTAAAATAACCAAAGTCAACAAAAATGGTAAAAAAAAGTTGGGATTAAATTAGGGAAAAAGTCCAAAAGTCTCAAACAAGAGTGAAAAGTGACTAAAATGGCCAAGAAACAACACAAAAGAGTAAGAAAATTTTCAGAAGCTACTTTAAAAAATTTAATAAGTAGAATAAATAGCAAAAAAAAGTAACAACAAAACAGTGAAAAGTGGTAAAAATGACCAAAGTCAACAAAAATAGTGAGAAAGTTGGGACTCAACTCTGAAAATAGTCAGTTTGTTGCAATAAATGGTCCAAAAGTCTCAAAAACAAGAGTGAAAAGTGACTAAAATGGCCAAAAAAAACAACAATAATGAGGAAAAATATTTTGCTGAAAACTTTTAAAAATTAAGAAAGTCGCAAAAATGGTGAAGTGGTCAAGAAAAATGGCAAGAATATGGACATTAAAATTGGATAACAGTCAGTTTTTTTTGCAAAAAGTTGTCCAAAAGTGGCAACAAAGCGTGAAAGGTATCAAAAATGGGAAAAAACATCAAAAAATTGGCAAGAAAATTAGGAGTGAACCTGGAAAATACTGGGAAGGTATCAAAACAATGGTCCAAAGTGACAAAAAAAAAAGTTTTCAAAGAGTAAAATGGAGAAAAATCATTCCCTCTGAATATGTTGATGTATATTTTTCTTTTATAAAGTCAATAACATCACAGGAGTTCAGCTGAGAATCTCCCTCAGAGGAAAAAATTATCTATTCTAACATCAAAATGAAGCTTTTTAGAGCACTTTAATGTGAGATTATGATAAAGAAGAAGCTTGTTTCTAAACTTATTAGGACAGAATAATAATAATCCTCCTGTTTTTCATGTGACAAATTCAATATTAGTTATTAAAAGTTAAAAAGCTGTTGTCAATCAGTTTCATGTCACGTTGTGTTTTGTGTGGTTGATGTGTTGTTTTTCCTGTTTTCTTGTCAAAGTGTCAAAGTGTCTGTCTGCTAGTGACGTAAACTCTGTCACATTATGTTGTTAAGGAAATAAATTGGACCAGAGCCTAATTTTAATCGCTCGCTACCACAATAAAAGCCTCTCACACGGAGCGAACTTAAAAACGCCAACATTAAAAACTGATCGACACTGAAAAACAAAGTTGATGTGAAGTTTAGGGGAATCCGTCGTGGGGTCGGGGAACTTTAATCCCTGCTCTTCTCTTTAGGGGTTTCCTCCCCTGCATTCCTCCACTTTGAAGCGCATTGTCAGTGCAATCAGGGATTTTAAGCGGATATCTGTCAGCGCTCGCAGGAGAGGGAGAAATGGGCGAGCGAGGGGAGGGAGCGCTGACAGAGCGAGAGGATAAAATCTGTTTGTGGACCTCTCACGTCTGACAGATCTGATTAATATCCCAGACAACACAGAGCTCTCCCACAGAGAAGTTTTCTCCCCCTCGTCTCTCTCACTCTCTCTCTCTCTGTATGATCAGCAGACATCAGACCAACTGCCGTGGCCGCGTGACTCACCTATGTTACACGTCGTCCCCTCCCACCCCGGGGAACACTTGCACTGGAAGGTGTCGCCCTCGTCGTGGCAGGTGCCGCCGTTGTTGCATGTGGCCTCGTCGCACTGACTCTCGCCTGGAGGAGAGCGTTTAAGAGAGCGTTTAGGAGAGCGTTTAAACTCTCAGGGAGTCTCTAACGTCAACATAAGTGTGAATAAACACACGTACACAGGATGGAGGAGGATTGGGTAATTACACACAGCCATAAGCACATACCATGAGCCTGCACGGACAGACTACACGGGCGTGGAAAAAACAAAAATAGGGCTCTTACGGGAGTGGCACGTCTTTCCCTTCCAGCCATTCTTGCACTCGCAGAAGAAATCAGTCACCAGGTCTCGACACGTCCCTCCGTTATGACAGGGGCTGGTGCTGCAGTCGTCGATGTCTGAGGGAGACGTGGGACGAAGGAGGGGGGGTGTGATTAATGTGTGGCACATCAAACTCGGGTTTGTTGTGAGGTCACGGGAGCAGGAGTCATACTCACTGATCTCGCAGTGGTCGCCCTCCCAGCCGTCGCCGCAGATGCACTGGTACACGCTGACTTTGTCGATGCAGGTGCCGCCGTTCCGACACGGGTTGCTCTCGCAGTCGTTGATGTCTGAAAAATCACATGTGGAAAATCTGGGTCAGCTGGATACGACATCATTACATCTGTTTGTTTTTGAAATCTTTTTGATTTTCTTGTTTGTTTTCTGTGTATGTCGTCTTCATTTTTTTAATCAATTAATCACCAATCAGTTCCAATCACAATCTGTCCTATTCTAATATTCTCATCACAGACACAAATATTCCTATAACCTGAAATGTGTCAAAATATCAGCTACAGTTTTTACAGCAGATGTTTTCTGTTCTACACCAGAGTTACTCAACCAAAGAGACAAACTGTTAAAAACTACCTTTACAAAAGAAACTATATAAGTGGAGAAAAGTGGCAAAAACAGCAAAGAGTAGCAATAAAACTTAGTTTGAAGTAGTAAAAATTGCAAGAAAGCAACAAAATTTGGCATTTCAGTTGGGATAGAAACCTGGAAATACTCAAAAAGTAGCAAAAAATTGACTAAAAGTGGCAAAAAAGAGTAAAAAGTGACTAAAATGGCCAAAAATTAGCAGGAAAAATTTTGGAGGAAACTTGGAAAAACGGAAAATAGTGAAAAGTGGAAAAATTTGGCAAGAAAGTTAGGATTAAACTTGGAAATACTTGCAACTTGGAAAGTGGTAAAAAGAGGCAAAAACAGCAAAGAGTAGCAATGAAATCTAAGTGTGAGGGGGTAAAAAATTGCTAAAAAGCAACAAAAATTGGTGTTTAGATGAGGATTTAAAATGTCCAAAAAAACAACAAAAATGAGAAAGAAAATTTTTGGGAATACTTGAGCAAATTCAGAAAGTAGCAAAAGGGGTGAAAAAAGTAACGAAAAACAGTGAATCAAGTGGTGAAAATGGCTCAAATGAACAAAGTTGGGATTAAATTTGGAAATATTTGGAACTTGGAAGTGGTAAAAAGAGGCAAAAACAGCAAAGAGTAGCAATGAAACTTAGTTTGAAATAGTGAAAATTGCCAAAAAAGCAACAAAAATTGGGATAAATCCAGGAAAAAAAATCAAAATGTTGCAAAAAATGGTTTTAAAATAGCAAAAAGACTGAAAATGGCCAAAAACAACAAAAATGAGCAAGAAACCTTATGGGGAAAAGTGGAAAAAATTAAGAAAGTAGCAAAAATGGTGAAAAACAGTGAATAAAGTGGTGACAATGGCAAAAGTCTACAAAAATGGCAAGAAAGTTAGGATTAAACTTGGAACTTGGAAGTGTTTAAAAGAGGCAAAAACAGCAAAGAGTAGCAATAAAACTTAGTTTGAAGTGGCAAAAATTGCAAAAAAGCAACAAAAACTGGCTTTTAAATTGGGATGAAACCTCTTTGTACTCAAATAGTAGCAAGAAAGGGTTAAAAGTGCCAAAAAGCAACAAAATTTAGCAAGAAAAATTTTGGGGAAAACTTAAAAAATTCAGAAAGTAGCAAAAACGGTGAAATAAGTATCAAAAAAACAGCGAATAAAGTGGTGAAAATGGCAAAAGTCGACAAAAATGGCAAGAAAGTTAGGATTAAACTTAGAAATACTTGGAACTTGGAACTTGAAAAAGGGGCATGAACAGCAAAGAGTAGCAATGAAACTTGGTTTGAGGGGGTAAAAATTGCCAAAAAGCAAGAAAAACTGGCTTTTAGAGGAGGATTTAACCTGGAAATACTCAAACAGTTGCACAAATTAGCAAGAAAAATTTAGTAGGGAAACATTAAAAAATTTAAAAAGTAGCAAAAATGGTTAAAAAAAATGATGAAAAACTGTAAAAATCTGCCAAAGTCAACAAAAATAGTGAGAAGTTTGGGATTAAACTTTGAAAATGTCGAGTTTGTTGCTCTAATTTCTGTTTCCACTTGATGGATTGATGACATCACAGCTGCTCATTTCTCTGTTCTTCTTTAACAAGCTCTGCTCTTATTTAGTGATTTATTAGTGACAGAATCCCTTTGTGCATTCATGCTTTTGTGCAGGAGTGTGTAGGAGGCTGTTAATTGGTTGCGTTGCAGTAACTTGCAGTGGCGCCGGTGTATTCGAGCTGTCAGGGTTGCACGCCCCATGATGCAGGCGCCACCCGTTTCCTGCTGCATCTACCATCACTCTGACGACGGCGGAGACTTACTCTCGTGGCAGTACGTCCCTCTGAAGCCCTCCTGACACTCGCAGCTGAACTGCCCGCCCGCCTGGCTCCTGCAGCGCCCGTGAGGTCCGCACACGTTGGAGGAAATGTAGCGCTCTCCGCCCGGCGTGCTGTTGGACGCCACCGCCACCGTGCAGCTGTCGATCACTGCGGAGAGGAGACAGAGTCAAGAAGCGGAAACAAAAAAACATCCTCTAAACTTAAAGGAGGGAAGTTCCCGTCCTGTAAAAACACAGTTTCACGTCGATCAAGAGAAGAAACGCGATAAGCTTTTCTGCTTTCATAAGCAATTCTTCCTGATCTGCCTCACTCGCTGCTGAAATCCCTGCTTTCCCCCTGTCTGATCAGGTTAGTGCCCCCGCCTGACTACGCTCCCTTTCTGCCAAGAGAGAGAGAGGATCTCACCCTCTGCTATCTGGCTCTGTGGTTGGTCCACTCACTCAATTACACACTCACACACACACACACACAGGGGCAGAAGAATGTGCACGCTCATCCAGGGGGAAAAAGAAGAGGTAGCCCACCAAGTCATTACAGAGAACACACACAGAGCGTCCAGGACTCTGCCAGATTCTCAAGGAGCTCAGAGAAAGAGAGAAGAGGGGGGGTTACAGTTTTTAAAATTAGGGATGAACCATGTTTGATTTTTGAACGATCTTCAATTCATTCAGCCCATAACTGAAACCGATACTTCAGTATGTATTTTCAACCAAATGGCAAAATTGTTGAAAACTACCTTTGGAAGTGGTGAAAAGTGGCAAAAACAGCAAGAAGTAGCCGTAAAAATAAGTTTAACATGGTCAAACATGGTCAAGAAGCAGCAAAAAATGGCAAGAAAATTGTGATATGGTCCAAAAGTGGTGAAAAAAAAGAGTGAAAAGGGGCTAAACTGGCCAGAAAATTCTGAGAAAACCTGGGAAATAGTGAGAAGGCAGCAACAATGGGGGGAAAAAGTTTTTTTTTTAAAAGTGACAAGTGGTAAAAAATAGCCAAAGACAACGAAAAATGGGTAGAAAATTGGGATAAAACTTTAAAAATAGTCATAAAGGGGGAAAAAATTATCCAAAAGTGGTGGAAAAAAAGCGAAAAGTGACTAAACTGGCCAGAAAATTCTGAGAAAACCTGGGAAATAGTGAGAAGGCAGCAACAATGGGGGGAAAAAGTTTTTTTAAAAAGTGGCAAGTTGCAAAAAACAGCCAAAGATAACAAAAAATGGGTAGAAAGTTGGGATAAAACTTTAAAAATAGTCATAAAGGAGAAAAAATGGTCCAAAAGTGGTGGGAAAAAAGTGAAAAGTCAATGTTTGTTTCCTACAATGTGTTTGTTTAAAAACACACAGGATGGGCGACCTAGAAATAATCACAGAAAATATTCTTAAGACTCGACGCAGGCTCATGTATCAATGAATATCTTGTTAATTTTCACTTATTTCTTCTGGTATAAATTCCTAATAACAGATACGTTTTCAGGCTCTTCCTGGCAGGTGTAATAGTTTCTCTGCTGGCACGTTCATGCGCCGTCTCGTTCAACAACAATGTGACAACATGTCAAAGGAGGGGCCACTGTTGTGTTTTGTTTTCACTGCCAACGCTGGCAAATGCAGAGCAACGTGTTTACCATGTGAAAAAGAAACATAAAAGAAAAGACAGGGAGATTTTTATCTCAAATAGAAAAACAAGAGCAGAGAAATTGCAGTGATGCACAACTCGCAGGAGACGAGTGTTAGTATTTTCACAGAAATGACCCTGGAAGTGCTTGGAAATGGTTTTTTTTTCCTGCGTTTCTGTGAAAACTCTTTAGTTTAATGCCAACTACAGCAGGTCCACTCCATTTGCTGCTGTGAACACCGACACGGACACCTCACGTCTTCTTGATTGATGGACAATTTCAACATAAAAGCACCTTCTTCAAATGGCCCTTAGAAAAACTCAAAATTTGTTTTTTCCTTGTGGTGGTTGTGACATTGTTTTTCCCGACTCTTCTCCCATCTGTGTGTTTTCTGAACATCTAAACTGTCAAAAACAGTCGGTCCAAGTTTACACAGCAGATCAATCAGAGTCAAATAGCGGCATTCCTTTTTCTTTGTGGTGGTTGTGACATTGTTTTTCCCGATTCTTCTTCCAACTGTGTGTTTTCTGAACATCAGAATTGAAGCAGGATTCCTTATCTTGAACTCAATCTTGGCTTTATTCGTCAGATTATTTTATAAACCAAGGGGTTTTCCAGGGCTTGGACTCGACTCTGAATCAAGCAGTGGTGACTTGACTACAACACTGTGATACTGATATTTTATTCCACACACCTAATGGCACCAATAGTTCATTTTTGAGCCAATATCGGCTAATACCGATAACACACCTGGACCAAAGCCTGAAACTAGAGCAGGTTCAGCTTGGAAAACAAAGTTTGGAGGCAGGAAAGTGGCGTACCTTTACAGGTGGTGGTGCGACAGTGGTCTTTGAGGTGCGAGCAGTTCTTGCCCTCGTAGTCCTCGGGGCAGGAGCAGAAATAATCGGTTGCCAGGTTGAAACAGGGCGCTCCGTTCTGACAGGGGTTGGGCGAGCAGTAATCGATATCCAGCTGGAGCAGAGAGGTATTAAAGAGAGAGAGAGAGAGAGAGTGGTGAAGCTGATAGCTGACATACTTTCTGCTACACTAAACAGAGCAGAAGCCACAGCATCCTCCCTGCAGGCCGTGCCAGGAAACAACACGGCGCTCAGACACGGAGGGGAAAAACAAGGCAGAGACATGGGAGCCGTCCTCTGAGTCTGGGCTTCAGCGCCGAGGAATGTTTCCCCGCTGCAGCCAGGAGCAGCTTCAACAAAGCACTCCCTTTAAAAGCAGGACTGTGGAACAACAGGCATTCAGGAGGGCGGGGCCGGGGAAGTTTACAACCAGCCCACAGATACAGGAGGAGGAGGGTAGGGATGGTGGATGCATTCTGGTGTTTAGGTTTGTTACCTGGCAGAGGTTTCCAGAGAAGCCGGCGAGGCATAGGCACTGGAAGCCGTTCACTTCGTCCTGACAGCGCCCGCCGTTCAGACACGGCGAGCTGGCGCACTCGTCGATGTCTCTCTCGCAGTGTTCGCCGGTGAACCCGGGCGGACACACGCAGCGGTAACCGTTCACCAAGTCCTGAAAGACGGACAGAGAGCAGGGTTAAAGTTACCGTGTTGACAAAAAGCAAAGAAACATGCTTCCAGAAAAAAACTCTGAGCTTCTTTTTTTACCTTACAGGTTCCTCCGTTCTGGCACTGATCCTTACAGTCGTTAATATCTGCACCAGAAAACAAACGTGAGGATTAATCTGTGAAAACAAGTCTGGGCTTTGTTTTGTTTTACAGTCAAGGAGGGAGATAAACAAAACACTACAACAACAGTTCAGGTAGGAGCAACATCAAAACTCTAATTGCTTTGTGGAATTATTAAACAGGGCAGTTGGGACAAAAGAGTTTTTCTTCCTGGCACTTTTAAAGACGCCCATTTCCATCAGTTGAAAAAATAATAATGAGAACTTGGCTTTGATGAGAGTTTTTAACCAAATTGAGTCAAATTTTTTGAAAAAGAAATGAAAATTTTGTGGAAATGAATTTAATATTACAAGAAAAAACTCAAATTTTGAGACAAAAAAAGTCAAGATTTTAGATAAAAAAGTCAAAATTATGAGATAAGTTTAAATTCTAAGATACAAAATATGAAAAGAAAAAGCCAAATGTTGAGGAAAAAGTCAAAATCAATAGAAAAATAGTTGAAATTGTGAGATAACAGGTCAAAATTTTAAGATAAAGGAAAAATCATGACCTGAAAATTTAAACTTTAAGATAAAGTCAACACTTTTAGAAGATCAAGAATTTCACTTTAAAAGTTCCAGTTATGAGATAAAAAGCTACAGTTTTGAGATGAAAAAGTCAAGATTTTCAGATAAAAAGTCGAAATAATGAAATAAGGAGTCGAAGTTATGAGATAAGAAGTTGGAATTTAAAGTTACAAAATATGAGAAAAAGCCAAATGTTGAGGAAAAAGTCAAAATTGTGAGATAACAGATCAAATTTTTTAGATGATTAAATCAAAATTACGGAAAATTTCAGATAAAAAATTGAAGAAATGAGACAAAAAGCAACAATTTTGAGATGAAAAGTCCAAATTTTTAGATAAAAGTTGAAATTTAGAGATTAAATCATGAGATTAAACAGTGACATTTTAAGAAGATTAAGTAGAAATGACGAAAAAAGTTAAATATTCAGATAAAAGTTGAAATTTTGACTATTTAGCTTGTTAAAAAAAAATTGAAGTAGGACACTTCTTAGGTATTTTCTATGTCTGTGGCCAAGTGAAGAAATCTTTTTATCTGTTTTCTGTTTTTCTTTCCAAGTTTCTGTTTCTGTTTGTAAAGGAGTCACATGATTGTAAGATGCTCCAACTCAGTTTCATATTCTGACTTTTAGTTGAACTAGATTTATTCTTCAGAAAGTGAAAGTTTGGATTAGAGTTGTTTTAATCAATTACTAGACATTCCAGGTGGCTGAAAGGTTGAAAAACATTGTGGAGGCTTTTAAAAACATCAGGTTGGATAACGTGGCTGCAGAAACAGAGAAACTCAGAGCGTAGAGCGACGGCGTCTGCTGCCAAGTGAAAGTGGTGCTGGGATTGTTTTGAGCCGGGGCCACACACAGCCTGATAATGAGGCAGCAGATTTACTCGCAGTCTCATTATTGGCCTCAGATTGGAGCTTTAAATCAGCCTGAGCTGAATGAAGAGGACAGAAATAGAGGGAGGACATGTGTCCCGTCCCACAGCTGCAGCTGACAGCCTTCACACTCACTGGTGTCGCAGTTCTGCCCGCTCCAACCGGGAACACACTCGCAGAAGTATCCGCCAATCAGGTTGCGGCAGGAGTTGGCATTGACACAAGGCTTTGCTTCGCATTCGTTGGCATCTAGAGAGGAAAAGAGAAGAGGGAAAGAGAAGACAGAGGAGGGTTAGAGGCATGTGCATGTGCGGCTGACAGGCGCTGAGTGCTGCAGAGAGGACGGCGAGAGGACGCCGCTCACCGATCAGACACGTCTTCCCCGACCACTGGGACGGGCACAGGCACTTGTAGCCGTTGACCTGGTCCTGGCAGGTTCCTCCGTGGTTGCAGGGGTTTGGAGAACAGTCGTCCACGTCTGACGGGAGGAGAAAACTCTGGTTATTCAACAATCCCTCTGAGAGATTTCAAAGTTTGAAAACGTGCAGGTTCTTACTGATGGTGCAGGAGGCGCCGCTCCAACCCGGCGCGCACTGACACTCGTAGCCTTGGCTGGTTTCAGAGCAGGTTCCTCCGTTAGAGCAGGGGTTAGAGAGGCAGGCGTGCTCCGCTACAAGAGGGAAGAACATCTTTAAATCACAAATGCACGAAATATGTCCTAAAATCATGAGGGTGAACATTTAAAACATGTAAAACTCTGAAGAAGAAGACGTAAGTAGCACCACAGTCTTGGAGAAAACTATGGGTCTGACCCAGAACTAGAGATGGGCAATTAATTGCAAATTAGATTGAATCATAATATGTCCTGCTGCAATATTTCTCAACCTCAAATGTCTCAAAACATCAGTTAAGTGTAAGAGTGTAACTCAACCAAAGAGAAACCACATTTACATGAGAAACAATCAAAATGGTGCAAAACAGCAAATGTAGCAATAAAAATAGAAAAAAATGATAGTATAGGGGAGCAAAAATTGGCAAGAAAACTGGGAGAAACGTTGAAGGGAGCAAAAAAATACTCCAAAAAAGTGATGGGAAACAGTAAAGAGTAATGAAAAATAAAACTAAAATGGCTAAAGGCAACATAAGAATAGCAAGAAAGTTGATATGAAACTTCAAAATAGTTTGAAGGTAGCAAAAAATTGTACTACAGTGGCAAGAAAGGAGTGAAAAGTGACAAGACTGGACAAAAAGAAACAAAAAATGGCAAGAAATTTGAGAGAAAACTTTAAAAAATAGTCAGGATGTAGCAAAAAATAGTGAAAATTGGGGAAAAAACACAAAACAACCAAACTGCAAGTAAATTGGGAGAAGCTTTAAAAGTAGTTAGAGGGTAACAAATGGTAGACCAAAAGTGGCAAAAAAGGGGTGAAAAGTGACAAGAATAGACAGAAAGAAACAAAAATTGGATGAAAAATTGAGAGAAAACTTAAAAATAATGAGAAGGCAGCAAAACAATGGTTCAAAAGTTGCAAAAAAAGAGTAAAAAATGACTGGAATGGGGGGGAAAAAAAGCACAAGAAGCAAAAGCAATATTGTCAATGTGCATTTCCTATAATGTTTTTGTTCAAAAACACATAAAAAAGTTGATCCAGAAATTAAGGAAAAATAATCGCAATCAGGTTATGTTTGCAAATCTTTCAGCCCTACCTAGAACTTGATGGAGGGATTATAGATCCCAACTAGTTTAGACCCAGGATAAATCACAGCTTCTCTTAAAGTTGCAGCAAACTTGACCATCATCATAAAAAATCTTTCTTTGGTGAAAGGAACTAACTCTCTATTAGTTGCACAAACTGCTCCTGAAGTTGCAAAAGTTGCAGGTCAAATGTGATGTAGGGCAGGAACATGTAACTTTAAAAAAGTATTTTAAATTGGATTATTGATGTCTTAATGATGTATATGTTTCCATGGAGACGATCAGATTCAGAGGTGCACATCAGTGTCTTATCATCCCGTGCAGGTTGTCCCCCCCTCCTCCCTCGTCTCCCGCCCTGAAAGCCCGCTAAAACCCCCCCATCAGCCCATCTCACTCTCATTACCGTCCGTCGACCACACCACCAGGAAATCATCTTTCATGCTAAGTTGACCCGACCAACGCACCGTGACTTCCCTCTGACTCCCCGCCATTCTTCTTCTGAGAGGCGGCAGAAGATGAGAGCGAGGCGGGAGAGAGTGGGGGAGAAAGAAAGGGGGGGGGGGGTCTGTCTGTGCCACAGTTTCTCCTTTATGGACCAGTTCAGGATGAGTGGGTCTCAAATGAATCAAAAATGAATGATTCACTCGGCCGTTGGAGGCGATTGGTGGACGCTTCTTGGTATGCAGGGACGGGGGGAGGAGTGGGGGAGGACGGGGAGGACTCCGGTCTCCCCCGGTCCTGAGACCTCCTCTTACCGAGGGCACGGTTTCCTGACATGTCTGCAGTTAAGCTGTCAGCGCCCTGCGAGGCTCAGGTTTAATGAGGAAAAACCATCATCTCCGCGGTAAGTGTTCGCAGCAGCTGAAGCTTCGCCACAACACGCCGCCGCCGCCACCGCCAGGGATGAGCGGATCAAACCGCTGGATTACCTGACTCAGGGGCCACTCAGGCTGAAGTGGAAACAGATTACCGCCGAGTTACCACCTCCTCTGATTACAAACTCAGGAAACCTCTGACCTCCCGTCTGAACGCTCAGGAAACCTCAGAGCCTCCTCTGACTCACAGAGTTTGGTGGAAAAAATGGGAAAATGCATTTTGTCCAACATTTATCTCTCTGTCTAACAAGCAACAAATAATCCAGCCGTGACCTGGGCACAAAAAGACGCCTCATTTTATCCCAGCAAACAGGACGAGATGTTACCAATAAGCAAAAAGCAAACAAAACAAGTTCATCTTTATCAAACTTATTAATATTTTTCTTCTTTTAAGGCCCAAAAATGACATCTGTTTGTCTGAGCTGTAGCCACAAGCTGCTCCAAAGCTCTACAACCTGGATGTAAACAGTCACAACTAGAACTGATCAAATCTACATATCACAATAAAAGAATGGAAATTAGAACACCAGGATGTAGAAAAAACTCTCAAATTTGGATAAAAAGTTTTTATGCTCTCAGAATTTTTTCGCTTTTGGTTTATTCAGGGTCAATTCTGGCTATTAGAAGTCCAACAGCTGATATGAGGAGCTGATTTTCATTTGAAGTAAAAGTGGAAATACTGGTGTCAAAACTTTGATGAAAAAAACTCCAACACTTAATTTTGTTTCAATGCCTTTAAGAATTCGTTGGTTAAAGGGACAGTGAGGACTTTTCCAAGTTATCTTGAAAAAGTCTTATCTCTGGATATATGACCCGTTGTAATCCACAACTTTAAATGAGATTATCAGTGGCTCGTGTGATGGTGCTGTGGTTGGCAAGATACTTGAGATAGAGGCAAAATAACCCAGATCAAAATTGATCTCTGAAAGAACAGTTATTGATTCTTAAAAAAATCTGATGCAGATACGTGTCAAAGTGCCAATATCAACGCCGATAATTGGTCTCTCCCAGAAGTCACTAGTATGTGGCTGCTAATAGGGCTGAAAGATGTGAAAATTTAAGATATGAATATCCCAATATTGAAGATATCAATGATGTAGATTTTCCCAGCTCACACTGCATGTGAAGTTCTAACAGTCACATGATTGTTGGTGACTTTCTGTTAATGTTGATGACAGTGAATTAACCCTACTTTACACATCCTGTTATATTATGAGGCTTTTATTTTCCTGAAAAATGGTTAGTTTTAAATAAACCTAGAGTCATATTGTTTCGCACTGATATTGAGATATGAAATTTTGTCTGTATCTTTCAGCCCTAGCTGCTACCACACACACAGGCTCTGTCGTTCATATTTAAAGGTAGAGTCTACTGGAATTTTCAATGCTGTTTGTAAACACAACATCCAAACTGGGCTTTTCCTCCTTCATGGCCCACATAAACACACTCACCAGCCCTGTGAGCACCTGCAGCATCTCGTTACTACGTTTTAACTCATACACCTGACTACCTTCGGGTAAATGAGGCATCCTGCAAAAATAGTTTCATTCTTTATCTGTGCTTCTCCCACTCGCTTTCATCAACACACAAAATCTGGGCGCTCTGTGATTGGCTGGTGTCACCGCGCAAACTCTCCACCTAGTCAACCAAAACATCAACATACAGACACAGACGCTGACAAACCCAGATTACGATTGAGCGTGATAATTCCTGTAAGAGTGGACGTTTTATTTTGAAGAAAAATCCTGAAGACTCTACCTTTAAACACCTTTTGCTTTTGTTTGATGACACCCGCAACAACAACAACAACAGTAACACCCATCAAAATGATAGTTCAGCTCTTGCAATGTTTGTAGTATCCATGGTTACCACCGGTTGCATTCTTCATTTAATCCTCACCATTCAGCAAACCAAATCTTGCAGGACCAGATTTCACTCAAATTGTGTGGGATTCTTAAACTGTACTTTACAGAATCAGAAATAAGGCTTTTATTTTGAAGAGAAGTGCAACAGAAACACAGTTAGAGATGTTTTACAAATGACTGTGATCCAGCAGAAAGGACTCTCGTACCTTTTTGGTGTTAGTGATATAATTTAGTTCCTGCAGAATAAAATAGTGTAAGCACTCAACATGAATGAAACTAGGACATTTGGAAAAGCTGTTCGGAGTAAAGTGACCTTAAATAAAGTCTCAGAGGATTCAGAGGTTGTGAAATCCCAACGTCGAGGTCTTATCTCGTCGTTGTGTAGAGGAGCAGCGGTGATGTGTAATTTGCGGTGGTGATCGGTATGTGCTACATGTTTTTTATTATTTATAAATACTACCTATGACTCATCTGAGTGTGTGCAGCGTTCACTGCGAGACAGATTCTCCCACAGGGACAATAAAAGTGTGGAGAAGTATTTTGAATACAACCAGGGAGAGCTGTTTGTTTGCATGCTCAGGCGGTTAAGTCAGAGCTGGGGGACTCGGAGAGATTAAACCAAAAACAGCAGAGAGAGAGAAAGAGAAAGAGAGAGAGAGAGAGGGAATAAGAGGAGTGATCTCACCTCTCTCACAGTTGGCTCCAGAGTAGCCCTCAGCGCAGGTACACTGGTACTTGTCGGGTCCCGTGTTGATGCACGTCCCTCCGTTCAAGCATGGCTGGTGAGTGCCGCAGTAGTTCAGATCTGTGAAAGGAGCGTTTTTCACACGGCCTTAGTTTGTTTTGACACAACACAGCTGCAGCGAGCGGCGCTGAAACAAGAGACGGGAATTAACCTTTGTCGCAGAGATGGCCGCCCCAGTTGGTGTCGCACAGGCACTGCCAGGGCTCCACGCAGGTGCCGTGGACGCAGCCGGGGTGTGGGATGCACTTGTCGCAGTACTGACCCTGCCAGCCGTACAGACACCTGCAACACACGCAGAAACGATGATGAGACATTCAGGGGGAAATCAGGGTCAAATAATCCCCGTGGAACCAAAAAATGCTAATAACTTAATCTGCTGTTTATCCCAAATTCCTCCACAAGCAGCAGCGATAATCTGAACTTAATGAACGGCACATTAACATACGGCACGGAGCTGCACAAAGAGGAACAAAGAGGCAGTATTCAGGCCCACACAACTGGGCTGCGTCTTAAAAGACCACAAATGAATCTTAAGCAGCAGGGTGTTTATGCAACAGTCTTTAAACAATGCTTGGCGACAGAGGAGCAGAGGGAGTTTAGCGTTTCAGCAAACAGAGAAAAAACAAAACACTAAATTACAGCTCCAATGGGACCTTTAGCACAGCTAACATTAGCATGCGGCCAGACGCTCCCTTTAACAGCTCTGTGCCTGTGGCTTGGCATACAGAGGAGTGTTTGGCCTCCTCTGGGCTCCTTCTCCACGGCTCATCCTGGTTCCCATGAGTCAGGAGTCAGGCTCGTGCCCCGAGGACGAGGAGGGGGAGCCCAGCCCGCTGACCGCTGAGATGTCCAGGTCCATAATTACGCTGATAACGCCGCTCCTTCTTTTTTCCTGGGCTCCATAATTAAGAAGCCTCTCTGATAAGCTCGCTCTTTAAGACGTGGCGAGATAGCCGAGCAGTTTTCTGCGACAGGAAGCGGCGTCCCTGAGGGGGGAGCGGAGCGCTGATTAGCCCCGAGAAACGGACGGACTGTAAAAATAAACGCGGTGGTTAAGTAAACCTCGGCCTGTGATTAAAGAGGCTATTCTTAAAGTGTGCTAATCCTCTCCATGAGAAGCAGAGCAGGATCTCCAATCATTTACACTTATTACAGACAAATTACAGCGGAATGAGCCTTTATTTCCAGCAGCACATGAAAACAGAGACTGGGTAATGATTTTAGGAGACTTTCAGCTGCAGGTTCAGGGTTAACCCTCACCTGCTACTGTAGGAGAGAAGTTTCCCATCGTGCGTCTAAAACAAGTTAAACCCCGAGCTTTAAATAAAGCCACACCTGTGTGAGGAATAAAGCGACCTGCTCTCTTGTTCTCTAACACACAAGCACTTACAAGAACACGGGTGATGTCAGAGGCTTGGGAAAGACAACAAAGCCTCGGCAGCAAAGGAACAAACCTGATCGTCCCCGAGGTGATTTATGACCCGACCAGACATGAGAAAGAGCTGATGATTGAGCTGTGGGAAGATTCACAGAAAGTGGAGAGTAATGATATAAAGAAGTGACTGAAGTGAGTCTGTCTGCTCTTTGTGTTTCCAAAACAGTCACTTTTTATTTCAAAGAAGTAACTGCAAATCAGCACAGGACGACTCCATCATGCAAAACAGCATGTAAAAGTGAAGCAGCCAGCGTGGCAGAGTCAGACACTCCCAACCCAACTGGTTCACCCATCAGAGGAAAGTCACTGTTTGTTATTCCAACTCCACTCTTCTGTGATTTGAAGCTTGTTCCAACAGCCTGCAAATATGAGCCCTGCCTTCTTCAGAGGAGCGAAATCATTCTCTCTACGACAGCAGGATGGATGTTACCAGAACGTTTGGGGCTTTAAAAATCAGCAACGTTCACTTTCACCTGTCCGTCAGGTGTTTCTGACACCGGATAATAAGTGGGCAGTTTTCTGCACAAATATGTCTGGTTGCAATATTCTCATCACAGATAGTGAAATATTTCTATAACCTGAAATGTGTCAGAATATCAGCTACAGTTTTTACAGCAGATGTTTTCTGTTCTACACCAGAGTTACTCAACCAAAGAAACAAACATTTTAAAACTACCTTTACAAAAGAAACAAGTGGTAAAAAGAGGCTAAAACAGTAAAGAGGAGCAATAAAACTTAGTTTGGGGTAGTAAAAATGGCCAAAAAGCAACAAAAATTGGCATTTAGATTAGGTTTAAACCTGGAAATAATCAAAAAGTAGGAAAAATGGTCCAAAAGTGGCAAAAAAAAGAGCGAAAAGTGACTAAAATGGCCAAATAACAACAAAAATGAGAAAGGAAGAAACTTGAAAAAATTCGGAAAGTTGCAAAAATGGTGGAAAAAGGGAAGAAAAACTGTGAAAAGTGGTAAAAAAAATGGCCACAGACAACAAAGATGGTAAGAAAGTTGGGATTCGACTTGAAATACGTGCAACTTGGAAAATAGTCAGAAGGTATCAAAAATGGTTGTGTATCAAAAACATTTGGACATAACAACAACAAAAACTGGCATTTTAATTAGGATTTAACCTGGATATCCTCAAAAAGTAGCAAAAATTGGCCAAAAGTGGCGTAAAAAAAGAGTGAAAAATGACTAAAATGGCAAAAAAGCAACAAAAATAAGCAAGAAAAATTGTAGAGGAAATTTTAATAAATTCAGAATGAAGCAAAAATGATGAAAATATAATAATGACTAACAATGAAAAGTGAAGAAACTGGCTTTGGATGAGCCAGTTTCTTGGAAAAAATGGTCCAAAAATGGCAAAAAAGAGTGAAAAGTGAAAGGGAAGGAAAGAAAGGAAGAGGGAGAGAAGAAATCAGAGGAAGGTAGGAAAAGAAAAAAGGAAAGGAGGGAAGCAAAGAAACAAAAATAACATAAATTCCTGATATGTTCTTTCTCAATTATCTTTTTTTTCCTGCGATGTTTCATAACTTTTATCTGCTCTTGTCTCTGATGTTTTTATGAGCTTTCATATTTTTACATCCTGATAAAATAACTTTACTGTAAAGACGTCAGCTGTGAGAGTTGTTGAGTTTCTCCAGCATGTACAGAGCTTAAGCTTAATAAAAACAGACTCTGAAGAGTTTGAATGTAGTTTAGTGAGGTGTTGACGGATAAACTTTGTTTTTTTCTTTTCCGTCATCAAGTTTTAGGTGTTTGGTTTCCACCATCTTGATTTCTCCTCCTGATTATTTGATGCTTTGACACTTTATCAGAGATTTATCTGTTAAATCTGTGTGAGGTCTCTCACTCTTTAAACATCTGTTAAGCTTTTAAAAATAGGTTGGTGCGAGCCAGCCTTGGAGTCGGAGCGTGTTTTCTCCTCTGGGCGGTGCGGTGCGGGGGCCTCCTGCTCCAGGATGAGGAGGAGATGTAAACGTTAGCGCACACAATGCCCCGGCTCTGATATCCATCTGCGGCCGGCTTTCCTCTGGCTGCGAGCATAAACAGCATTAGGAAGCCATTAGCTACACAAACAGTACACTTTAACGCTCATCCCCACGTTACACACGATGGGAGTGATAACGCTCGCCTCATTAGAGGGAAACACACCAACTCCACGTCCAACACGGATTCTTTGGCAGCTCCTTCGCTCAGACTGGAAGCTGAGAGAGAGATTTACAAGCGGCTCCTCGTAAGCCAGCGCACTGATAGCCTCTTGGCCGGGAAACACGGCACGTACGGGGAGCGATGCTCGCCACGGAGGAGCGAGCGCTTGGACAAGATCCCTACATATCTAAATGATCCACACCACATGCTCCTGGCAGAGGTCTGCGTAATAAAAGAGGAGCTCCAACAAGGAGGTTTTGACGTTTTACATTCTGAAAAACAGAGAAGACTCGCTGATAACAGACTGAGAGATGATGCAGAGCAGCTCGGGTCACTTACTTGCATCCTCCTGGCTCTTTACAGGATCCGTGCTCCGTGCTGCAGCCCTGTCGACAGATCGCTGCAGGAAAGAGAAGAAGAACACGTTCACCATTAGGGGGCGACGTGGGAAAAATACGTCAGGTTGGTTTAAGGCAGGGTCAGGATCAGGATTGATTTATATACTCAGAGTATTTTGACCTGAAAACATAGAGGGGAGGAAGGAAGGAAGAAAGGAAAGAAATGAGGGGAAGTAAAGGAATGAAAAGGGCAATGAGGAAGGAAAAGATGTGTAGAAGAAAAGGAAAGGAAGTAAGGGAAGGACAGAAATTGAGGAAGAGACAGGAAGAAACGAGGTAAGAAGAAAGGAAAGGAAAGGAAAGGAAAGGGAAGGAAGATAGGAATGAGGGAAGAAACAGAAGAAAGAGTGAATGAATCGAAATTAAGGTAAGAAAGGGGGAGAGAAGGAAGGAAGAAATGAGATTAATGAGAGGAGGGAAGGAAGGATGAGAATGGAGAAGAAAGAGGAAGGGAGGACGGAGAGACAGAAGGAAGTAAGGAAAGGGAGAAAGGAAGAAAAAGGAATAAAGAAAGGATGGAATGTAAGCAAAGATGGAAAAGGAAGGAGAGAAAGAGAGGATTGGAAGAAAGGGAAATGTAAAAAAGAAAGGAACAAAAGAAGAAATAAAAGGAAGATTGGAAGGAAAAGGGGAAAGGGAGAAACAGAAGGAAGGAATGAATGATAGGAAGGATGGAGAGAATGGAGAAGTGAGAAGAGGGCGGAAGAAAAAAACTAGAAGAAAATACAAAAGAAAAGAAGGAAAGGAAAGAAAAGGAAGGAGGTAAGAAGAAAGGAGAGAAGGTAGGAAAGTCAAAAGGAAAGGAAGGATGAAGAGAATGGAGAGGAGGGGAAGGAAGTAAGGATGGAAAAGAGTAAGGAAAAGGAGGAAGGAAGAAAAAGGGATAAAGAAAGAAGGGAACAACAGGAAAGATGGAAGGGAAGGGAGGTAAAAAGGAGAGAAAGAGAGGATTGGAAGAAAGGAAGGAAAGATGATATAAAAGGAAGATTGGAAGGAAAAGGGGAAAGGGAGGAACAGAAGGAAGGAATGAAAAAAAACTTGAAGAAAATACAAAAGAAAGAAAGGAAGGAAAGGAAGATAGGAAAGAGGGAAAAGAAGAAAGGGAATGAAGGGAAATGAAGGTAAGAAAGGGAGAGAGAAGGAAGCAAGGAAGGAAAGGAAAGGAAGGAGGTTAGAAGAAAGGAGAGAGGTAGGAAAGTAAAAAGGAAAGGAAGGATGGAGAGAATGGAGAAGTGAGAAGAGGGTGGAAAGGAGAAAAAACTAGAAGAAAATACAAAAGAAAGACAGGAAGAAAGAGGGAATGAAGGGAAATTAAGGAAAGAAAGGGAGAGAGAAGGAAGCAAGGAAGGAAAGGAAAGGAAGGAGGTTAGAAGAAAGGAGAGGAGGTAGGAAAGTAAAAAGGAAAGGAAGGATGAAGAGAATGGAGAAGAAAGAGGAAGGAGAGAAAAGGGAATAAAGAAAGAAGGGAATGAAAGGAAAGAGAGGATTGGAAGAAAGGAAAATGTGGAAAAGAAGGGAACGAAAGAAGAATAAAAGGAAAATAGGAAGGAAAACTCGAAAGGGAGGAAGGATGATGAAAATGGAGAAGTAAGAGGAGGGTGTAAAGGAGAAAAAAACTAGAAGAAAATGCAAAAGAAAAGAAGGAAGGAATGAAAAGGAGCGAGGTACGAAGAAAGGAGGAAGAAACAGAAGGGAAAAGGTAGGAAATTTGGAAGAAGGAAGGAAGGGAAGAAAAGGAGGGAGGATTAAAAATAATTCAGGACGGCATGGAATGGAAAAAGTAAGCAGAATGGAGTGAGGAGAGAAAGAAATGAAGGAAGAAATAAAAGAGGACAGGAGCAGAGTGATGAGTGAGCTTCACTTTCTAAGAGTTTTAATTACAGCGTGACATGATCTAATTACTGCTCTGTCTGATTCCAGCCTGTGAGAATAAACACAGCTGTCCACACTCTCTGACAAACGGCTCAGGGAAACATTCAAACACTAACTCTGCTGCTGGAGACTAAGTCCTCATTGACTGAGGACCACGCCGCAGACAGCGTGAATCAGAGAGTACGGCTGATTCACACACAGACGGTGACCTCACCTGTGTTGCAGTCAGGTCCGGACCAGCCCTCCAGACACGTCTTGTTCCCGTTGTAGTCGCAGGTGTAGTGACCGAAGAACTCGTCTCTGGGTCGACAGAACTTGTTGCAGCCGAAACCGTAGTAGTGCTCGTCGCAGGTGACCCGGATCTGGTACTCGAACTGAGCCACGGGGCCGTTGTGGGTGAGTTTCTGCCAGTGCGGGCTGGGGTTGATCATCCCGGAGTGAAAGGCTTTCTCTATCAGCTTCCCATCCGCGCCTGAAACATCAATCACAACAGAATCTGAGAGGAATGCAGCGTCCGACATTACGCACTTGGGAGTTGAAATCTGCACCGCGATCATGCAGCGGGAAACCCAAGAATGCCCGAAAACTCGGACACAAATTGCAGAAGATCTCTTCGACGGCAGATTATATGTAATTAAAGCAACTATGTGTGCAGCAGAGGAAGAAAAGTACAAGGAGGAAATGCATTCAAAAAAGGAAAAGGCTGCCTGTAATGAGCACTGTGAGCTGCTTTTTTCTCACGCTCCCTCCACTTCTGATTCTCAGCTTTGCAGCTCGAGGATATCACTGCTGCTGCCGTCGCCGCCGCCGCTGCTGCTGCTGCTGCTGCTGCCCTCTGGATCTGGCGAGGGACAGAACCGCAGCCGCCGTAAATTACAGCGTTAGGACACCAACGCCACAGTCACTGCTGGGAAGGAGGCCAGGGTGCCATCAGCACTTTTCTCACATACTTTCTGGAGCTAAGAGGAGTTTAAAAAACGCTCCAGCTCGAGGTCACGTCTCTGTCAAACCCGAGCAAACGCTCTTTCGCTGAGCAAACCTCCACACATGCTCCACATTAGCACCACACATGCAGCACTCATGACTTGATATCTAAATCTTCCACCTGGGAGAGAATGAAAAATATGTCACAGCTGTTATTTACCGCACCGACATGAGCAGAGGTGGCTGACCGCCGGGTGAATCGCTCCTCTGTGTAGTATGATGCAATGAATGCGGGCCCTGCTGTCGTTTATTTACCGCTCTGTGCCGTGTTTGGGGAGGGGGAGCAGAAATCACAGAGCAGGGTCACATTTCACACAGATCTGGGATCCAGAGCTCAGCTGTGTGGCATTTCTCTACCCACTGCCGGCCTGCTGTGTGAGGAGTAACACCTCCGTACTACCTGCTGCCTGCTGCACACCTACACACACATCTGACATCTTTGGAAACTTGGAGAGGTCAGGAGCAAACATGCACATATCTGAGCCGCACGGAGAATTAAAACACAAGTTAAACTTTCACGTTGAGTTGAAGCAGAAATCTTAAAGCAGAGTTTTCTGACGTGTGTGTCAGCCCCCCGGATTATCCTCTGTGTACATTCAGGGCTTTTCACACCACCGCCCTAATAGCTCTCCGGGGAGCGGCAAATACAGCAGAAAAGACCGAAACCTTGTTGACCCCGAGCAGACCCACATCAGCAAGCACGGGACAAACCCCCCCCCCTCAGCTGGACTCACCACACGGTCGCCAAACTGAGCATGAAGAGACTCTACTGCACAGGCTCAGAGCTCTGAGTGCACACACCTGTCTATAGACGATAAGATTTCACTAACATCAAAGCTTTCATTGATTCTACTTATTGATCTAATTCTCCCGTCAATTTCTCCTGTGAATTTTCTGAGTATAAGAAGCAGCTTTATAGGTTTCTGTGTCAAGATTTTATTGAGTTTATTATACAGTGACTATTGTAAAAAAGAAACCCCCTACCCAAAGACACTCAAAGACACTAAAGTTGCTTCATAACCAAAACATTTATTCAAAACATTATCTGTGTGAAGTGGAAATTTGCTATAATGTTCAACATAAATACTGTAAAGAAAACCCAATAACTCGAATAAATGAAGACTTAACTTGGATATTTTTCCATATTTAATCAAAATGTTGAGATGAAAAGACAAAATGTAGGCTTTTTAACTCAAAATTGAGACTTTTCATATAATTTGACTATCTCAAAAGTTGACCATAAATCTTAGAAATTTGACTTTTTACCACAAACTGTTGACTTCATCTCAAAACTTTTCACTTTAACTCAGAATTTTGACTTTTTAACTCCAAATATCGACTTTCTTACTAAGAATATTGACTTTTTATCTTTGAATTACAGCTTTTTCACTCAGAATGTAGACTTTTATCTCCAAATTTCAACTTTTTACCTCAGAAAGTTGACTTTTATCTCCAAAATTTTCACCTTTCCTCAGAATTTCAACTTTTTCCATCTAAATTCTCATTTTGTATCTGAGAATTTTGACTTTTAAACTCAGAAAGTTGACTTCTTACCTCTGAATGTAGACTTTCAATCCAAAATTGTAACTTTTTACGTCATAATATTGACTTTTATTTCAAAATTTCAACTTTTTATCTCTGAATATTGACTTTGAAATCAAAATTTCAGCATTTAATGTCATAATATTGACTTTTAATTCAAAATTTCAACTTTTTTTTGTCATAATATTGACTTTTAATCTCAAAATTTGGACTTGTTGGACCAAAGAAATTCTCAACACTGGTCACAACAATATCAGAAATGTGCATTTTAGTCTTTTATAAAGTACTTGAAAGCAGTTCTTGAGTAAAAGTACATTTACCTTACCAGAAAATGACTTTTGTAGAAGTTAAAATCACCTTTTAGAGTATTATTTGAGTAAAAGTCTTAAAGTAACTGATATTTATTGTACTGAAATATCAAAAGTGATTGCCTGATATAAAATGTACTTAAGTATTGGAAGTAAAAGTCAAAGTTAAATAAAAAAAATCCATCATCATTGGAGACTTGCTCTCTCTCTCAACCTCTCACAAACATGTAATCCATAATTTTTATAACTAACACTGCAAATATAAATGGCATACTTCAAAAAAACAATGAACGAATTTAGCAGACAACATAGTTAAATGCATCTATTTGCGATAAATTCACGGGATTTACAAAACCATCAAGTGTCAACAAGATTTTACAGAATCGTCATGAATCGCCTTTTTGTTCTGACACAGAACAAAAAACACTTTACTGCTCACCAACAACTTAATCCAAACACACTAGAAGTCACAAATCAATCAAAACTCACTTCAGAGCAGAATGCTTTTCCAAAACTTTATCCTGCACCGAATGTGTGACAACATTCAGGTTTTCAATAATCCTCACAGAACATTTTGCTCCTGGTCATCTGACACTTTGAATCCACAAAAATGCAAATTATTGAACTATCAAAAAGCTCAAACTGGTTAAAGCACACCCCCACTGCACTTTTGAATTCACTCCTCTCCTCATTTCCTCCCCCCTCTGTCCGCCCTGTCCCCACGTCTTCGTCTCCTTCCCCCTCGCTTCCTTCTCCCTGCTCGCCGCCTTACAGGCACCTGTCAACACACTTTCTTCTCTCACACACACACACACACACATAGCACCAAGGGCAGAGAGTTCAGGAAGAATAAACTTCCTTTTCTGACCTTCAACACATCTCCTCCCAGACATTAACCACGAGGGAGAAAAAGAAAAAAAAAAAAAAGAAAAGAGAGAGGAAGAGGAGAAAGAGATGGAGATGGCAGACAAGGACGAGCACTCACCACTGGTTTCGTTGTTGAAGTCCAAGGCTTCCACTATCAAAGTGTAGGACCTCTGCGGAAGAAGACGAGAGATGATAGAGTTAGAAAAAAGAGAATCATCAGAGAATCATAAAATCAACATTTAATAATGAAGCTGGACGTGGAGAAGTTTGACGAGCTGCTGTTTGGTAGCAACCGTGCAAACTCATCATCAGATACAATCAGGGGGAAGAGGAGGATGAGTCACTTCTTCTGCTGCATCCTCCTTTTTATGATGCAAATCTGTGATAAAGACGTCTACGCTCGAGGTTTGACATGCACACACAACAGAAACTTGGCTTGTTGTTTCTAGAAAACTGAACATGTATCAGGGTGGAAGGATGAGCTCATCATCTATAGTTTCTGGTCCATTTCCTCACAATAAGGCGTCTTTTTTTGCCTTGTTCAACCTATTTATGCACACTTTACTGAATATAATCAAGTCAGATATTAAATAATAAGCACAAGCAACAATAAAGATGCACTCACTGTTAAAAATTGTGTCCTGATATGATCATTTTTGGGTTCCCCATCTTGAATCTTGTTAAACATAAACAAAAAATGTCCATTTCTAAACACTCAAATACTGGTTTTACTATTTCAAACTGATTTATACCCATTAAAGACACTTTTTCATTCATATCTTTACGCTGCTTTATGACTATTTTACAAGAACTCTTCCAATTTTTTTGCCCTTTTCCATCAATTTTTGCTGCTTATTGACCATTTGTTGCTACTTTTGACCTTTTTCCAAGTTTCCTCCCAATTTTTAGCCCTTTTCCATCAATTTTTGCTGCTTAATGATCGATTTTTTGCTACTTTAAAACTATTCTTCAAGGTATCTCCCATTTTATTTGGCCCTTTTCCATCCATTTTTGATGCTTTTCCCCAATTTTTTGCCACCTTGGACTTATTTTTCTTACTATTACCTGCTGTTTTGCCACTTTTCACAACTTTAACTATTTGTCTCTTTGGTTGAGCAGGGTTGAGTAACACCGGTGCCGAGCATAAAACAACTACTGCAGATAAAATTTCAGGTATTCTGACACATTTAAGGCTAAAAAATTGTTGCACTATCTGCAATTTATATATTTTAGCAGGCTATATTGCAATTTAGTCTAACTTGCTATTTATCATCCAACCCTAATAACAACAGAGTCAAGAAAATATTGCATTTCTGGTCCATTTTCCCGTTTTGTGTCGTCTTTTTAGCATGTATCTGCACATAAAACTGGATTAAACTAAGTCACATGTGAAATTAATGCTTCAGGATCAACTTCAAAACACATCCCAGGTAAAAGAATGTCAGTGTCTTGAAGGTTTTTGTTCGGATCAAACTTGTTTAATTTCAGTGTTTGCAAGTTAGTTTGTAGAGTTTCTAGAGAGCTGAAGATGCATTGGTATGTTATTTTTCTTCAGTTGCATCTTTTAACTAGATGCTTTCTTTGGTTTCTGGTCAATTTCCCCACTTTACATCATCTTTTTTAACCTGTTCTTGCACACAACGCTGAATAAAACTGCAATTTATGCACTTGGATCACCATAGCTTCACCATCAGGTGTGTTTAAATGCACGAGGAGATGATTTGATTCATGCATTCCCATTTCTGTGCATGCTCAAATCCGCTGCGTCCACTTTCCCACGGCCTTCTCCTCCTCCTCATTGAGTAATCTCACAACAAGGCCTGGAAGCTGCTAACTGTTAACCTGCAACAATGCTCCTGTTGATCTGATTAGCAGGGGATAAGCTTGTTGTGGTGCAGAGGTCTGCGTCACGGCGATTAGGACGACTGACACACGGGGTCCTGCAGGACACCCACCCGGCAGAAACGGACGCATATCTTTGAGTTAAATGAAAATAAAACTTATGGAGGATGGAGATGAATCAGCATGACCTCTTTGGAAAACTTTGAATTTTTCCAGAGTTTACAAAATGTGGGAGGAGGAAGTCCACAGAGGGTTTAAGACGCTCTGAGAAGGCACAGCTCTGTTTTGCAACATGCACAGATTTGTAAACATCCACTTTTAGACGCACAAGGAGAAGATTTGAGGAGTGCATGTGATGAGAAAGAGGGCAGCAGAAAGGCAGCAAAAAAAGCTTCACTGCGTCTTGATTTCAGAAAACGCTTTGTCCGATTCAGGCTCTGTAGCGCTCACACCGATATCAGCTTACACATTCAGTCATGAGGGAAGCAACAATGCCTCAGCGAGAGAAAGTATGTGATTGTGAGAAAGTGTAATCCACTTACAGTGCCCCAGCTTCCACTAGAAACACCTACTTGTTATATTCGAACACACGCCGGCCCCAAGCAGCGCTGCTCGGAGGCATTTCAGACATTCATGCTCTGCGCCGCGATGACTTCATGGTAAACAAAAACCTGCGCGCAAGGAAAACCCCTTGTTCACTTTCCACTGAAAGAACAGCTCCATGACTCACTCGCAGAGAGCTTTTCATGGCTTCACCTTGTTTTGTCAGACATTCAACTTTCCATTTTTCCAGGAGATGTTTGTCTCATCCTGTGCCAAGGTTTCGATGCAATCAGGGCGGCTATTATTTGTAATGCAGGCTCATCAGGAGCAGGCTTTACAGTGCGCTCTGACTCACCATTGGCTGCAGCGTCTTGACACAGAGCGAAGTGAGTCAGTGGTAATGTGATACCTAATCATCCTCTAACACCGGGAACAAGAGTCCTCTGGCTTCTCCTCCAGCAGAAAGCTGTGTCATGTTACTGATTTGTTGAGTTTGAGCGTCCAGAAGTGAAGTTTTCGCTCAAAGTTTCCACAGAGAAAGGGATTTTTCCAGCTGCACTTGAATGCATCAGTCTGAAAACATGCCCACACACACTTTTTGAAACATTTCTAGGGTGTGAGAACATTTATTCAGAGCCCACACACGACACACAGAGTTCTCATTTATGAAAGAGGAACAAAGTAAGTCATTGCAACAGTGAATTGACGTGATTGTGACTAATGCACGGAGCCAAAATAAGGACAAAAACTTCTGGATTTAGAAACTACTACAGAAAATTCCCCCCTCAGTGACCTCTCTCTCTCTCTCTCTGTCTCTGTGTCTCACACGACGGTTATGATGGATCTCTGCCAAACACAAACATCAACACGCCTCGTTCACCTGCCGCACGACTGAACGTTCACACTGTGTCCCCAAGAAGAAATATCATTAGCTCACTTTGTGGTGGACTGTGGAGTTAAACGGGTTATTGGCTGATTTCTTTACAGGCACATCATCAAAACATAACCGTCACGCCCAATTCCTGCATGATTTGGACCTGCCTCGACATGGAAGGAAACAAAGAACATCGTCATCGGCGCTGTTTTAGTCTGAAACGTTAGGTTAACAGCAGCTGAAGCTTTGTGTTATTGAACAATCATGCTCCTCTGGCTCGCTTTAACAAGTAGCCTCGCCGTAATTTGTGATGTTTAGCTCCAGACCAAATAACCGCTTCCAGAGAGCGAGATACTCCTCCTGCACTAACACTCCATAACTCCAGGCGGTTATCAGCTCACAAACGTCTGCCACTGCCAGGTTCACTTTTCCCAGGCTCCCAGCTGACTCACAGCTTCTCTTTGAACTACAGAGCACGCACACACACACACACACACACACACACACACACACACACACACAGATAAAACACACACACGTCCAAGAGCAATAAGTGTGGCCATATGTCTCCTTATCTTTCCTGGCCGGGCTGACACTGTCCAACAGACGAGCAACATACGCGATAAAGATCGTTCCAGTTCGAATCACAACCACTTGCCAAAGAACATGGACTCACTCCTCTCAGTCGGGGGATTTTTCCAACACATGCACATGCTCTTTCCTCTCTTTCGCCATCTCATGTGTAGTTGTAGTTACATGACAACAAAAACACAAAGAGAGGTGAGAGAGGTCTAAGCAGCAGTGAGCATGGGGGCAGTTGTTGAAAAATGTCATTGGAGACAAAATGTGCACTAAAATGTCTTCTTGGCAGCTGAAAAACAACCCTTAAGTGCCCTCCTGTTAGTGAAACACACTAATCTACCCCTTTGGCTTTGGTTTACATATGATAAACTGTCCTCCTTGGAGCCAAAACACATTCAAAAGTGCCCTCTCAGATGCCAGAACTTGCACTAAAGTGTCCTCTTGCTAAAATGCCCTCTGGAATGTAAAACTGTGCCCTCTCTTGGGAACCAAAACAAACACTTAAATGCCCTCATGGTTGGCAAATCACACTTATAAGCCACTTTGGATTGTTAAAACGTGACTTACTGCCCTCCTGGGAGCCAAAACACATACTTAAGTGCTTTCTGGGACGCTGAAACAAGCACAAAAGTTTCCTCTTGGGAGCCAAACTTGTGCTGAAAAACCCTCATTGTTGACAAACCACCAATCTGCCCTTTCAGCTGGCTAAAACATGATTAACTGCCCTCTCAGGGGTCAAAACACATACTTAAGTGTCTTCTCGGATGCTGAAACAAGCACAAAAGTGTCCTTCTGAGACTCAAAACCTGTCTAAACTGCCCCCTTGGGAGCCAAAAAATGCTAAAGCGCACTCTGAGAAGGAAATAAGTCCCAATTGAGCTCCAAATCAAAGGCTTCAATATTCTCATATTTGTCTAATCACACTAATCTGCCTCTATGACTGTTAAAAACATGATAAACTGCCTATCTTGGAGCCAAAATATGCTAAACTGCCTTCTTGGGAGTCATAACATGCACTTATGTTTCCTCTTGGTTTGTGTACTTCACTAACATGCCCATTCAGCTGGTTAAAACATGATAAATTACCCTCCTGGGAGCCAAAACATGTAGTTAAATGCCCTCCTGATTGGAAAAAACACCAATACGCCACTTTTGCTGATAAAAAATGATGATCCTACCTCCTAGGATGCAAAACATGAGCTGAAACATGAGCCAAAACAAAGACTCAAATGCTCTCATATTTGGCGAATCACACTAATCTGCCCCTTTGGCGGTTTAAAACATGATAAAGTGCCTTCTCAGGTGCTGAAAGAACCACTACAGTGCCGCCTTTAGAGCGAAAAATGTCTTAAGTTCCCTCTTGGGAGTGAAATGCACGCTAAAGTGCTCTCTTGGTTGGGGAACTTCACCTATGTTTCACCATTTTGCTGGTTAAAACGTGATGAATTACCCTCCTGGGAACCAAAACACATGCATAAGTGCGATGCTTGGTGCCAAACTTGGGCTTTATTGTCTTCTCTGGAGCCAAAACATACACTAAAGTGCCGTCTTGGAAGGGTAACTGCACTAATCTGGTTCAAACATCCGTAAGTGTCCTCCTCTCTGGATCCACAGTGTGAGCTGTTTGCTCCTTTTTTCCTCTCGCCCCTGCCCTTCAAATGTCTGTGCACGCCCCTGGGTCTGAGAGATCCGCCTGAGCTCAGAGGAAATGTCAACAGCACAGTCAGAGGGATGTTGACCTTCTCTATCAGTGTTCCTGAATCAATCACATCAGCAGCATCAACCAATGATTAGGACTTTTCCCTCACACACCCTGTTTGCTCAGCCCTGAACAGACGACTCTTATAATCAGTGTCAACGCGGGGGAAGGAATGCATTGTTTGCCCAGAGGTTTTCATCACAACACGACTTGGAGAAACACTCATGTGCAATCAGCAGATTATTAAACCTAGTGTAGAAAAAGTAAAAAGGTTGAAGATAGGACAGAACCTCACCCCGACCAAGAATCTCACAACCTGCCAACAAAAACACGACAGAGTTTGGATCTCTCGCAAAGCAAACAAGATCAAAACATGAGCCCAGAACCTGGGATGAAAGTCATAAAGTGTTTAACTAAACAAGCAGTCGGTTGTGTTTCTTTTGCAAGACTCTCTCACCAATAAGGGAGGCAAAACCAGGGAGCCAATTCAATCCATTTTCCACACATGTAAGGCTTAAAACCAGCGTGAAACAGCTCCGATAAGCACAGAAACCATTATGTAACGTCACACCGACACAACACTGAGAGGCCTTGTCGGAGCCGAGGACAGGGGAGAGGCAGGAGCAGGAGACTCTTTCCCTCCTTCACTGCAGTAATTTGCACTTAACTGCCACATCAGAGCAGACTATATAAAACAAACATGTCATTACTCCCACAGCAGCCCGCAGCGCTCAGCCTGCAGGGCCCGGGGCATTGTTCTGCGGCGACTCACCTGATCCCGCTTGCTCAGACGGCTCCGACTTGTCAACAGATCAATTCGCCGCTCAGGTCTGAGAGGACACGCCAGGATTGTGTCAAGAGACAGAAAGTGGCAAATTACGCCGTGTAAAGTGGGATTAATTAAATATGAGCAGAATAAGAGAGACGGATCAAGCAGGGCGGGAAGAACAACCCACGGATTAGCTACAGACAGCCTCTAAAATGGTGATTTAGCTTCGACAAAGATTGGTTTGCATGTGCCAACTCATATTAAACATCTCGTCAATGTCACCTAATGTGCATTTCTGAAAAAATAGAGTTGTAGTATGAGAAAAAACAGCTATTACACCAAAAAATAAGTCCACCCCTGCTTCAAAACTGTAGCCAATTTGCAGCTAATGGTACAGTTTTGGAGCAGTTGATTGATAAATTGTGCTAACACCAGAAAATTCTCATATCTGACTCTATAAACAACTTTTTTTCTGCAGTAATGTGACCAGATTTGTTGCAAAAAGCATGAAGCAGCTGTGAGGGGAATCCGTAAAGTCCGGACAGTGAGGAGTAAATTGGATCCTCTTTTCAACACTACTTTTCTTTGTTGAAGACAATATTTTACCTGATACAACTGTTGTTTGAAACCTAACAACAACAAAAAAGACTTTGAATGTTTATACAATAGTTAAGTTGCCGGCTACATTTAGTGCTACTCACAGCCTGGTGCTCTAAGACATATCAGTACCATATTTCACTAGTGAATCCTGGCGATGTCCAACCAGTGCTCATCTACCAAGCAAAGCAAATTTAGCCTTTAGCTCACGTTTTAGCTTTTGAGGCTCATTTATCCTCCTTTTACGTATGAAACTCTAAATGTTTTTTTCAAACAAATCAAGCTGCCATCACTGCTCACAGACTTCCATGCGTCCTTTACGTTGATATTACTCTTAACCAAAACATCTTTAGGGGGGCAGCCCAGAGTGAAAAGTTCATGACAACAACAAACTCAAACAAAAACATGGCTACTGTGGAGGAGGTATTATTAACGTAGCTCTTCCATAAAAGACAAAAACTGAGGCGGCGGTCTAGAGGCAGTTAAATACATCTAGTTTTTCTTCAAAAAGTTTCGCTATTGTTATTTCTTCTTTGTGTCTCACTAAAGCTACATATCTGGTAGTAACGGCAACACTGCCTGCACTGTTTCTGATAGTACTTCTTCGTTTGGTTTGTATCCGTAAGTGATCTGTAATTAACATGAACATAAACAGACTTTTATCCTGTGTTTTTGCCTCTAGCTCATGTTTTAGCCTTTAGCCTGTGCTCTATCACTCTCCTGTTTATCTTCCTTCTGCTCTTCTGTCTCTTTTCTGTCAGACAGTCCAGCTCCTGTTTCCACTGTACCACTAAATAAATCACAGACATATTTTTCAGCAGAGAAAAACCCAGATGTCTCTTCCCGCTGCAATCACAATCTCTTAAAGCTAACTTCTGCGTTTGTGTTTGACGCTTGTGGATGATGCATTTTGACTGCACTGTGATCTTGTTTCTTTTGCAATCATGCAAAGAAAGTTGGAACTTAAAAGTTTTGCAGGGTTGTATTGTTGTTTTCGTATGAAGTGGCTCATGTTTTTGTCTTTGTAACCCACTTGAGTCAGATTGACACTTCCCCAGCATCCTGAATCTCTCCACCTCTTAAGAAAACTCTCGTCTCTTCGTTCTCAGAGGTGTTGAAATCTGCTGAGGTGGTCAGAGAGAGGAGGTCACCGCCTGCTCCATCACTGCTGAGTCTACTACAACTGCTTCCTGTTGCTTGCCCTGCGCTGGCATTACAGCTGCACGGCCTCCATTGTGCTCTGTAATCCTCACTGTAGTCACTGAGGGCACACTATTGTCCCTGCTTGATACACTGTGAGGGCCCTGACTCCTCTGTGGAATAAAAGCACGGAGCAGACACCGGCGGAGCCCACATAAACCCGGCTAACGACGTGAGCTAACGCTTACGCCGCCGCCGTCTTCTTCCAGCTGGAGGCCTACCTGATGTGTGCAGCCTCATTAAGTGCAGCAGTTACTGTGGGTGGCAAGGTTAAAGCGATGAAATGCCTGGGGTCCAACCGAGCGTGACTTAAACAAAGCCCTTCGCCTGGACAAGAGGCCAACTTCATGCAGCTCACAAGAGAGGATGAAGGGAGGGAACGAGGGGAGGGAGGGGAGGGGGTGGAAAAGCTTCATGAACTCGGAGTACCCAACAACCCAAATGCACCACACTGCCATCTGTCCACAACAGCCAATCAAGTGATGAAAAGGACAAAGAGTGATATCATACCTAACCTGACGATTGTGAATGTGCACTGAAGGAAAGCACTTGAAGTGAAGGATGAGAGAAGCTAACGAGCCGCTCTGTTCTGTGTGATTCATCTGGACGTGACAGCTCCAGATGGACGCACTGAAGACTACACTTTCATCATTCATAAAAAAAAAACAACCTAGATATGAAAATTTAATAGTTATGCAAGACGAAAAAGTGGAGCAGGCTTCTTTTCAGTATCAACAAACACCTGATTTCAACCTGTAAGATGAAACTAATCCGTCTCCCAGCGCTCATGCCAACTCAGTGCTGCCATGGCGTGAACATAAACAGAAACCTTTGTCTTTAAAAAGGTGTGAGGCGCCAGTGTCTAAGTGGAGAGCAAATAAAAAATACGGACCATATCGGATTGCACGCTGCCCCGCTGAGGACATTGTTCGACTGGTTATCGGAGCTGAAATCCCAGTGATGTGTTACATGTAAAGGTTATCTGCAGCTGGGGAACAATGCTTCAAACTACAAGAAGAAGCTCCAGCAGCATCAGGGTAAAAATAGCCTTGATGTAATTGGACACACACATACCAGCAGACCGGGCTTTTCAGCCATCAGGCCCACGGAGGAGTCTCCGAGCTGGGCTCCAACGCGGCAAATCATATCTCTCACAGAGCTTCAACACTCCCACAGGCCTGTCAGGCTCGTTTATTTACTCAGAGAAGAAGAGCTGACACTGGAGGAAAGAGGGCTTTTCGCTGCGGAGTTACTGTACTCTGCAACATGAGCAGCTGCCAGGGGGGGAGAGGAGGGGAGAGGGGGGAGAGAGAGAGAGGAGGGGAGGTCTGCTCCACCACCACCACCAGCTTTTCATCTCCACTTTTTTTATTTGTTAGAGTCAGAGGAGGGAAAAGTATGGAAGCCCATTTCCGCCAGATAAAACTATGAAAATAAGAAACTGGATTTGTTGTGATTTATTATTTTTGGCCATGTTCAGATGAAATTCTGCGATAATAGTCCAGTTATAAAGATTAAAAAGTAAAAACTTAGATATTTCTCTCATCATTTTGAGTTAATTCTCTAAAAAAATTGCTGTTTATATCTCATAATTTCAACATGTTATCTCAAAGTTTCTACTTCACCTCATGTATTTGGCTTTTTTACCCACTATTGTGACTTTATATCAACATTTTAATTTTTTTAACTGACCTTTTCTCCAAGAATGTGGCTCTCTTTCTCATAATTTTGACGTTTTATCTAAAAAGAAATACAACATTTTGCCTCAAAACCTCAACTTTATATCATAATTTTGACTTTTTATCTCAAAAATTCACATTTTTAACTTGACTTTTAACTCTATATATCACCTTTCAACTTATGGAGTAGACTACTTGCCCAAACAATTCACATTTTAATCCCACAATTCCTTTTCTAACTCCAAATTTCCCCTCCAGGACTTATTGTTTTGACATTTTGTATCAAAATTCACCATTTCAATCTCAAAATTCCACCATTTTAACTCAAACTTTAAACCTTTTCTCTCAAAATTTTGACTTTTCATTTCTGACTGTTTTCTTTAAATATCAAAATATCGACTTAATTACACAATTTCGACTTTTCAACATTGTTTTTGACTCATTTTCTCAAAATTTTGACTTTTAGACACACTATTTTGACCCATCATCTCAAAAGTTAGACTTTTTAATACATTGTTTAGACTTTTTAATCTAAAAATTTGGACTTCAGAAGCCCTAAAAAGTCTCTACAAAGGCAAGTTTTCTTTTTTCTTTTTTCCTGACTGGCAGTTTTGGGCTTCCATAGAAAGAGTTAGTTGTTGGGAGAAGAATGCGAAAGCAGAGGGAGTTTTTCAGGAAGGAAAAGTGAACTGAAACTTTGTACCACAGAGAAGTTTCACACTCATTCAGAAAGAAGAGAGAATAGAGAACAGCAGGTCTGGGCCTGATGGAGAAAATACCTCCACCTGGTTAATTGGAGCAGATAATGAGCGCAGCACAAAAAGAGAAACTGTTTGTTTTGTTTTCTCTGAGTGACTGACGGACAGTAATTGCGCTGAATTGTTCTGCAAACACTTTTCTCACTCGCACACAAAGTTCTTTTTTTCTTTTTCTTTTTTTTTTTCGAGGTCTCCAACTCACCGGCCAGGCAAAACTGAAGGGCAAAACAATCCGGGATTTGTCATTCCTCACTGAGCTCCTGAAAGAAAAGCTATTCCCTCCGAGGACAGGCGTAGATCCCATTCCGAAGCTGCAGGGCCCTGCAGCAGAAACCCTGGACTGGTATTCCTTCAGGCAAACTTTAAAAAACGAATCACACTCGTCCCGTGAGCATTTCCTATCCGCCGTGTTCCGTGCGCCATCACAACACCCGCCGCTCAGCAGCTCCCCGTTCGCATTGTGCATGGATAAGATCTGCAGCTCGAACTGTCCAGACCCCTCTGACACCTGTGGGAGACAGAAAAGAAGTGAGTGCAACGGAAAACTTTGACCTCGTTCTGCGTGTGAGGGAAAGCTGAAGCGCATGTTTTGCCCTTGGCTGCCCTACATGGAGCAAACAGACGATTTGCGTAAAAGCGACTGAATCAAAGTGGATCCACAGATTCTGAACTGAGTGACCCTGAGGAGAGGTAGTCCACATACCTTCAGGAGAAGGCAGAGCAAAAAGGCAGAGACCACTGAGCCCCGTCTCAGAGTCATGCCTCCGGACTGCTGTTTCCACTCGTTTCTTACTGGTCGTCTGGCCGACACACGGCACCAGAGCTCTCCTCTGCTTTAAACATGCACGAAGGGGAAACAACACTTTGATCCGCGGAGCTCAGGTCCCACATTCATAGAAAAACTCTCCCTGCTTTGTCCGTGAAGCTCTCCAGGAGTCTGCTCTGCGTCGTTATCCAACAGTTTCCACTAAAAGTTGGAGAAAGTTTACGCGGTGGCCATGCGGCAGCCGAGCGCTCTGCTCTCTGACTGACTGACTGACTGACTGACTGCTGGCCCGGGCTGCAGCTCTCTGCACAAGTTCAACACGGAGGGAGTGTCTCCATATTCATGAGCAGGGCCCCGGAGAGCCCGCCCCCCTCACATTAGAGCACAATCATACACTCACAACTACTTTCAGGAGCCTTTGGCTGCGCTTTGGTGGAAAGTAGGAGCGGAAATAAAGCGTGACCTGCACTTATATTGATAATCATAAGTCATCACAACCGCAAACATTAAAATAAATGGATTAAATTTGCAGAAAGCATCAATTTTGAGAGACTTTATCTGCCTGCACAGGCTGCACACTCCACTCACCACAATGTTGACTGTTATTTCACTTTATTAAGATCTAAATCAGCTTGAAGGATGGGTGCAGCCTTCTGGATTTGTGCAAATGGATGCAAAAGAAGCACAAGGTTGTGAATGCAGAGAATGTGAGATATCTCTCCCTATGTATACATATGAGAGCACTGAGGGGGAAAAAATCAAAATATCTGCAGGATTTCGGCACATTCAAGTTTAAAATGATGGACAAAATCTGAAAAATGTGATCAGGAATGTGCTCAAATATGATTCAAAGGGCGGCCTTACAATTTGATATAAGGTCAGAAAATATTTTTTGTTGTTCCAAGACCAACAGAAGTTTTCTTGATTGAATTTGATGTTTTGGTTTGGTTGATTTCCGTAACTTCTTTAGGTAGTTGTTTGAAATAATTAAGCAATTTCACGTTATGTTACCACTTCATGGAGTGCTAAGTGATAAAGACTCAGCTTCCCATGAGCCTTTGCTACATTGGATGGTAGTTGTTGGACAATATGCAAATGCCACAACAGGAAAGTAAAAGCTACAACTCAGTAAAAATGTAGTTAAGTTAAAGAAGCTCAACTTGAGTGGTTTCCTCACAGACTGTTATTTCAACGCACCAGTCTAAGGAACGGATAAAGAAAAGAATTATTTATCAGAGCTGTTAAAAAGAAAACAATGTTTAACTTACTCTCACTGCTTTTGCTCAGACTGGAGTTTTTTTTAACTCACTTTGTGGCTGTATTTCAGATCTTAGATCTTCTTTTTAACTCTACTTTTTCTCTGTTCAAGACAACTTTTTACTGAAAACAAAGTGACGAGATGATGTATTTATCAACAGCTAGGTGGCGCTGTTTTTGAGACATCACAACCGTTGGAACAAAAGGCTTAGTCAGGTTTCAGAATAACCAAGAGAGAATGTTCTCCAAACATTAGAACTTAGTTTGGTTGTAACTAACTAGACAAAGCAAAGTTTTTGAACTCAGTTTGTAGCGTAGATTAGTTGCTACTCACAGCTCGGTGCTCTGAGACGTGTCTGTAACGTTAGTGAATCCTGGTTGTGTCCTACCAGTGCTCATCTACCAACTCCAACCTCACCGAGCAGAGCAAACGTAACCTGGCTCTTCATTTTATTGATAGACTCTCAGGTTTGAACAGATCACTGCAGAATAACTGCTGCATGTGGACAGGAATCAACATTAGCACAAACACATTAGTGACTGTTTTAGCCTTTAGCTCTTTCACTCTCCTCAATTATTTAAAGTAGGCTATACTCAAAAAGACATTCAAATGGTTTTCTTTATTTAAGTAACTTTTATTTCAGGAAAAAAAACAAGTAAAAAAATGGAGCCTTTAATATCTCAGTTATTTATAACTCAAGGTAACTCATCATTTTGAATCAAAAAAGTAGTTGGGTGGGGCGCAGATGGCCTAGTGGATTTGGTCGCGTACCATGAGGTTTGCCAACGAGCGGGTGGCTCGACCTGCGGCCTGTTTCCCACATGTCACTTCCCACTCTCTCCCCCTTTCCTACTCCATCCACTGTCCTCTCTCCTATCCAATAAAGGCACAAAAGCCAGAATAATAATTTTAAAAAAAAGAAAGAAAGTTGTTGCGTTTTACAGTATATTCGAAAGCTGTAGCTTTGCTAAACAGCTGGGAGGGGATAAGATTATGTATCACTGATTTATTTGGACGTAGAATTTAAAGTTGGAATGTGTTTTGTAGCTGAAATGATGCAAAGTTATAATGATGTGTTATCACGAAAACTTCAGTCATCTTTTGTCATATTAACAGAATAATAATATGCTAGAATAACAAATGTGTCAAATTGTATTTTACAGAGCAGAGTTAAAAAAAGCAGAAATCTCAGACTGATCCACAGATTGAAGATTTGATGTGTTTAGTTGGAGCAGCTGCAGCTTTACCTCTGGATCAGTGACCACACACACGTATGGACACACACAAACATCCACATGAGAAGATGGGAACCCCCTCTGCCCCTGTGGTTAGTGATTTGTGAGGACCAATTACACAGGTCACTCAATGGGTCACAACCGAGGAACCGCAGTTAAGGAGGCGCGGCGCTGCAGAGAGAGCGGCGAATCAATCAGTAACCACGTAATGTTTCACCATCACGCTTTATCACCGTTTATGAGCGAGTCACACGTCTCTGCTGCGCGCGTTTGTCCCTGATAAGCTCACAGCTCGGGCGTTTCTTCACTTCTCCTCTTTGAGAGCGTCACAGTTACCAAGCTGCAGCTCATTGTTTTCACTGAAGCAGCAGATCAAACATCTTATCTTATCTGCAGGGACACAGAGGTGAAGCTTCTGCGGGGACACTCGCAAACGTCCTTGAGTGTTTGTCTTGGAGCTCTTTTGTTTGTAAGCAGCAGAAGGTGCAGCTTTACCGCTGCAGAGGAGGGAGCTTCCAGCTTCTTAAATCACTGCTGTCAATATTTAAATGTCACGTTTCCTGTGCTTGAACTTCAAGATGAAAGCTACGACTTCCTCCCCTCCCTGTGCAGACGCTGAGCTGATAGACATCTCAGGTTTCAGGCCTCGCTGAAACGCTCTCTCGGGGTAATTAGGGTTAATTGGAGGAGTTTTTAACCCTGGGGAGATTTTTTTTTTTGCCTTGATGGTCGAATTTGAGCGTAGAGATTGTAGATGGTTGCAGAAAAAGGAGGAGGGGTGAGGGGATCCTGTCTGTGTCTGTCGTGCCCTCGTGACCTGCCCAGAGGTGATGCTTGTGTTGGGAGGATGTCAGGGGGAAGAGGAGGAACTGAACGTCTGTGACTGACACACCTCATCCACTCAAGAGTGAGCGAAAATAGTGCTTTTTATTCTTCAAAGGCACCAGAAACTTTAGCAAGATCCACCTCTGTATCTTCAATGGACTGTATTTTGATTCATCTCTGCAAAAAAAACAAGACCAGACCCAGAAAAGTCCAAACTCCTGACTCCATCACAAAATGAAAAAAGTTTGTTTTGAGGAAAGTTTACAGCTCTGTGTCACTTTTGCACCTTATTGAACTACACTCATCTGCCTCTTTGGCTGGTTAAAACATGGTGAAGTCGTCTTTTGGGAGCCAAGAGGACTCTGTGTGTTGCAGATAGCGAGTGGGAGAAGCTATCTGAGCGGCTACAACACGGAGAAAGAATGATTCTATATCAGCAGCGAGTCTCGTTTACCTGCAGGACATCAGGTGTACGACTCTTGAGTTTCTCTCACGTGATGCTGCAGGTGCTGACAGGGCTGTTTTTTACCGTCTATGGTGTGTTTACAAAGCTACGACTACTGGCGAGAGGGGGCAGTGAGCATGCGCTGCAGCTGACACTGAGCCACGGAAGAGGAGGAGACGAGTTTGGATGCCGTTTGTAAACAGAGAAACGAAACCTTTCAAAAAATTTCTGCATACTTCACCTTTGATTCTAGAAATAAAATATCTTTGGGGTCACAGCCCTAATAAGTTCTGGAAACACTGCTCTGCATCATAAAGTAGCTCTTTTATTTTAACATCCTTCACTGGTGCACGTCCGTAAAGTCCTGAGATGTTTTAATCACCTTCAGGTTTTATTTTCTCGGCCTGTTTCATGCATTCTTTGTGCAGACTGCTGCAGGAAGTCCAGGTCACGAAGAGCCTCCTCCTCCTCCTCGGTTTCTCATCTCTTCCACTCGACTGCCGGCTCAGCCGTCCATCACAGAGCTAATAGGTAACCCAGCAGCGCGCTCTGAGCTTGGTCTGAGCGCGCTCTGCAGTCGTCATGGAGCACAGACAGAGTTTCTCCTCTGAGGCCGTGGTGCTAATCTCCTGCAGCCTTAATGTGATTATGGTAATGATCACACAAATGACCCCTGGGCTTTGGGGGATCCGCGGCTCACACATCCTCACACAGGCGCCGTGACTCCACCGGCCGAGACCACCAGACTGAGCCGGTCCCGGTGGCCCTGCCCCTGTTCTTCTGTCCTCGCCGGGCTCGGAAGAGCCCAGTGAATGACCAAATAAATTCCAGCCACCAACAAAAGAGCTGAACGGCCATGAGAGAGATGGATATCTTTTGTTGTCTGACACTCAATGCCGTATTCCAATCCAATTACCTCAGCCTTTTGCAACCCCTCCTGTCGCAGCGCGCGGCATTGGAGCCCGTCTGAATCCAGACTCGGACCCCTAACAAGAATGTGGTGGATTAGGTGCTTAGTGGGCGCTCCCCTCCCCCGTACCTTTACAAAAATCAGCACAGCACTCCTTCCTAAAAAGATTTACCAAACCTCATTCTCATTTTGATCTAATTTATTCTAATGTCATTATTGTCGGCCTCCGAGGACAGAACACAACCGTCCCCTTTAGTTTCTGTGAGAGACAGTGAGGAAACAAGACAGAAGCTCTCACACATCAAGTCTTTCAGCATCTTTTTCTGCACGAACCTGCCATCATGATTTTTTCTGCAGCTCAGACCTGAGCCAAAGTGAACTAACCTGCAGCAACGTGTTTTTAAGGTCTCTACTCGTCTTCAAGCCTCTTTCCTCCTCCGTCAAAATCATCAAGATAAAGGTGACCAAATTGTAAAAACCCCAAAAAGCCTCTTTGAGATCCTGCAAAAATACCTAAAGATCCTCAAAGACGACAAAGTTGCTTCATAACCCAAACATTTATCCAAAACACTCATTTTCTGTTCTGAGTGACAATTTTTCTATAATTTTTACATGAATAATGTATTTCAGGAAATGAAAAATATGGAAAAAATTGCTTTGCTAAGATTTCTTTTTCCTTTTTTTCTCCTTTAAAATCAAATTTTGAGAAAAAGAATCAACATTTTGTAACACAATTTTGACTGTCTCAAAAATTTAAACTCCTTTTCAATAGATTTTTACTTTAATATCTGAAAGATTTTGCTTTTTAATCTCATAAATTTGACTACTCCGCTTAAAATTTTGACTTTCTTCTCTAAACTTTACCTTTTTATCTCAAATTCCAACTTTTTGTCACAATATTTTGACTTAAATATCTCCAAATTTTGACTTTTTTTTTTCTAAAGCCATTGACTTTTGATTGCATAACTTTGAATATTCAGCTTAAAATATGAACATTTTTTCACAAAATTTTGTCTTTTTGTTTAAAAATTTAGATTTAGTGTCTCAGATATTTTCATTTATCTCAAAATTTTGACTTTTTCGTTCAAGTTTGACTTTTTATCTCCACAGTTCAACCTTCTGTCTCAAAATTTTGACTTCTTAATCAAAGAGTTTGACTTTAATGTCTCCAAATTTTGACTTCTCTTTCTAAAACTTTTGACTTTTGATAGCATAACTTTGAAAATTCAGCTTAAAATATTCACATTTTATTCAAAAATTGTGTCTTTTTGTCTCATAGTTTAGATTTATTTCTCCCAGATTTTTACATTTATTCTAAAATTTTGCCTTTTTATCTCAACACTACAACCTTGTGTCTTAAAATTCTGATGTTTTAATTCAAAATATGGACTTCTTACCTCATAACTTTGACTTTTTATTGAAGAGTTTTGACTTTAATATTTTAAATTTTGACCTTTTAACCCAAAATGTTTGAAGCCAGAATTTAAGCCTCAAGCAGTCAGAGCAAACCTGGATATTTTGGGGAATTTTAATTAACCCATGGACATAATTTTAACACCAAACACAGGGACATGTCAAGGTTAAAGAGGACGTTTTGTTCTCATATAGACATAACTTTTGTGTAGAACCACTTTGCATGCATTCAGGTTTCCTCTACATAAAAAAAACTTCCCTGCAAAATTCACCAACAAAAACTCTTCTTGCACAAGCTTCTGCTTCAAATGAAGAAAAGATTTTAAACCCCTTTCATGTGTAAATAAAGCGTTTTAATTCCCGTTTCCTCTGGGTGTTCGACTGTCTCTGAGCATGAGTGCAGTCACACACCAGAAGTGTGTTTCTTTGACAGTTTTACTTCTGTTTTTAAGAGCCACATGTGCACGAGCAGAACATCACCAACATCTTGACAGCAGACGTCCACCACACACTCAGCTTTTTCAAACAATTGAGAGGGAAATGGAAAAGTTTCATAGCTGTTCATGAGGAAAATGACTCGTGCACAATATTACCTTCATTTATTCCTCTCCCACTTCCTATTTTATTGTTCACTTGTTCTCTTTTGTCTTGTTTAGTGTACTTCCTCGTTGGTGTTCAGACCCAGCTGTTCCCTTTTCTCCCCACCTGATTATCACAACTGTCCACTTTGTAAAACTCTCTAAAACCTGTCAACTCCTGTTCTGATTCTGCTCTTTATGTCGATTTGTTGTTGTCATTCAGCTTAATGTGATCTGGTTTGGACACAGGTAGTTTTATTTTGAAAGTCCCTGGCTCTTTTTACGTAGTTTCCATGCACAACTTCCTGTCCTGCTCCATCTACTCCGTGATGAATTGATACTGATTGATGGAACTACAACTATTTCTATTCTTTATTAATTTTTTCCACTTTTCTCTTAGGTAATTCTGTCTCTACAGGCATGATGCCACTAAACGGTGCCAACTAACTGTTCTACTGTGTAAGACAGTATCACTTTTCTTCTTTTTTTGCTTAACATTTCTTATTGAGCAGGCTCCATTAACAACCTGCACAGGCACATGACAGCTGTCCACCCATAAATGCGATGCAGTCAAAACAAAAAATCCCTTTTTTAACATGCACCAACTTGAGGATAAAAAGATATCAAAGGGACTTTTGTAACTCGATGAGCGTGGCCACAAATGACCGCTAAAGTTGATGGTTTTTGGGCAAAATGCAAACTTCAATAGCTCTTATGTACAATGATGCATCTGCACCGAAATGCACATACATGCTCAATAGGTGCATTTCCATGACCCTTAGATATGCACAAAATTTAAATAGCGCTTTAAAAAACTTGGTAATGAAAACAACTGGATTTTGAAAAAGCACAAAAATATCATTAAAAAGTTTTTACGCTTTCATGAGGTGGTTTTTCAGATGTTTTGACATTCAAATATATCGCAAAAGCGCAATGGAAACACTTTTTCCGTGATTGTACGTCACAGAAAGAGACGTATCTGGTCACATGATCACTTCTCTATGAGTAAACACGGCGCGCTACGTTTGGACAGAGGAGGAGACGGAGACTTTTCTCGCAATTATTTTCGAGAAAAACATAACGGCCATAAGAGTTATAAGGAGATAGAAATAGATCTTCTAGCAGTGAAACCTCGTGGGATGATATTTGACGAGAGTTACGGCGCTCCTGCTTAGAACAACCTTCAATGGAAACACGTTCAAAGCGCAAATATATTTTGTTGAAATTTCTTGGAATATTGCTTTTATTTTGCGAAAAACTGTAATGGAAACCCAGCTTCTGTCACAGCCTGAGTTCTGTGTGTCAAGTTTATGTCACATACTGCAGTTTATCGCCGCTAGTGGCTTTAATTTCTACTTAAAGTCTCAGGGAGAAGTTTTCATGTTGCTTCAATTTTGGCGCCTCCTTTGGATGAAGCTGGTAGTGCTTTCTAGGTAGAGGACTGCATTTCCTAACTGTACTTTTTTTAATTTGTTCTGAAAGCAAATGCAATGACTTAATACAGATCTTCTAAAAAATGTCTTTCCTTCGTTCAGAATACAAATGAGTTGAATACTAGTTATCGTAAAAACGTCAGTGAGCTTACAAAAAATGACGTAACAGTTTAACATAACATGGAGTCATGCTGTGAGCACCAGTAATCCAATACATGTCTGTAAACATCCGCACACTGGTGTAAACATTAAATCCTGCTTAAAAACATTTTGCTAGAGAAGCTCTGGTTTTAAATTTTCTTCATCTACAACAAAACTTCAACTGAAAACATTTTAGCTTCTCATACTCCATGAGAACAGAGATAATCTAATGAGATAAACTCCACATCACTACATAAGTGAGACCACTTCAAAATCAGCCAAACTCCTCAGAGTGCCTTTAAGTGTCACTTTAAAAGTAAACCTCTGACCTGTAACGGTTTTAATCGTGACCATTTTGAGTATTTCTTCCATCAGAGTCGTGTTTCTGAGCAGGTAAACTGTGTATTTTGGTGAGAACCTGATATAAACAGAGTTTAGTGGTTTACAGCTCATGCACGACATGGTTCAGTGATGCTTTACTCAGCGTGTCTCAGCACAGACAGCTCGGTTTAATCCTGAACGCTTTGGTTAAATCTCTAAGAGAGGAGAGCAGAGAGCATGAAGTAATCACATAAAGTTATAAAGTGGAGTTAGTTTGGTTTGAAAATGTGAGAGGTGAAGAAGCACATCTGAAGAGGAGACGTGAATTAACGCAGCGCCGTGTTTACAGGAGCTTTTTTCAGACGGTATCAGCGATCGACTCTCAGATAAATATTATTCTCCACGGTTAAAGATGGAGGCTTTGTTATTTTCTGGGTTTATGAGCGTCTGTTCTGTGAGGTGATGGTTTCTTCGATGTCTCAGTGCGGTTAGAGCTCAGGGTCCAGCTGCTGCTTGGAGCTTCAGGATAAATTGGATTACGGACGGTCGGCGCTGAGAGCTTTGGTTTTGATTTTCATTGGTTCAAACTGCGCTTAATTGCTGCGGTGATGCTGCGGGTGATTCATTTATGTCAGGCTCGTTTCAAGTGTCTCTCCTTCTTAAAGTGGCGCTGTGTGCGAGCAGCATCAGTCTCATCTCTACAGCGAAGACCAACATGTTTACAGCCTGAGACACAAACAGTTTCAGCCTCATTTCTATCTCTGCTCAGGAGGAGAACTTTGAGATGACTCACTAATTTAATTTTTTAATACCAAGCCAAATAAAACCAGTGTGCAAAACTTCTGGTTTGGTTTGTTTGAGAGTGGGATTCTTGCACAACAACTGAGCTTTAATCGTCTCCAGCTTTGGCAGCGTTTTAAAAAACCTGTTTTGAGTGATGCAAAAATTGTGTTGACAAGATAAAAACATCCACATCAGTGCAGGGAGAGCATGGATCTCTCCTGTTTTAGTAACTTTATTTCATGCAAAAGTTGGAAAAATAATTCAGGGTGTCCATGAAGTTTCTTTGCAATGTATTACAAAAGCAGCTGATAAGATATCTTAACCAGATTTCATTGTTTTCAGTATTTGTCAAAGTTTCTGTACCTCATTTAAAACACCTCTATATGGGCACCATTAGTTGCATGAAGCACATTAAGACGGTGCACAGTTTCTTGCCATGTTCGCTGTAGTAAAGCCTCATTAATGGTGGAAATGGCGTCAGAAATCTTCTGCTGAAAACCTGAAACACAATTTTAATGTGATGACAAACTTTGATAAACACTGATTACAATAAAAACATCTCGTTAAGATATCTTATCAACTGCCTTTGTAAAAAAAAAATGCAAAGAGACTTTATGGACACCCTGTATTATTATTTTAGGGGTTTGTTAGTAGCTTTATTTTAAGTCGACTCTGATTTTTTCCTGCCAGCCTGAGAAATTTTGAGCTCACGCAGGTAATGTTGAGAAAAACTGTCAACAGGAGCATATTGGAATTGCTAAACTTAACCCAGCTTTTTGTAAGTTACACTGGGAAAACTCTGGATGCGTCTCTGGTCCATTTCCACTCCGTTGCTATCACCATCTGGTTTGGATGTTGTTTGTTTCATTTTGAAAGCCACCAAGTGTTTTCGATTGGTTTCTGTGCACAACTTCCTGTCCTGTAAAATCGTCTTTTTGGATATTGATGTGTCATAGATCTTGTATCTGGCCAATTAGAACCTTGCGTGCATGATCCAGATGGTTCCGACCTGCCGGAGTGAAGACGCAACAGAGGAAAGATGGTGTAAATTGATTTTAACCTCATACTGCACTGCAAAAACGGAAATCTAAGCAAGTCATTATGTCTTGTTTTTAGTCAAATTTTTCTTACTATTCTTGATTTGAGCCACATTTACCAGACAAGGTCATAAAAATGTCTCATTTCAAGTTTTTTAAAGACAAAAATGAGGCATCAAATGCTTGTAACAAGTAAAAAAAAAAATCTGCCAATGGGATAAGATAAAAGATTCTTGTTTTAAGACATCTTTCTAATTTCAAGAAAATTCCCGGGTGAATTCGTCTTATCCCATTGGCAGATTTTTTTGACTTGTTACAAGCAATTTACACCTCATTTTTGTCTTTTAAAAACTTGAAATAAGACATTTTTATGACCTGGTCTGGTGAATGTGGCTCAAATTAAGAACAATAAGACAATTTTTACTACAAACAAGACAAAATGACTTGCTTAGATTTCCGTTTTTTGCAGTGTGCCTGATTTACAAGTTTACAGAAACACTGTATTTGTGTGTTTTTGCATCATCTACCAACTCCAACCTCACCAAGCAGAGCAAACGTAACCTGGCTTTTTATTTTATTGATAGACTCTCAGGTTTGAACAGATCACTGCAGAATAACTGCTGCATGTGGACAGGAATCAACATTAGCACAAACACATTAGTGACTGTTTTAGCCTTTAGCCTGTGCTCTATCACTCTCCTGTTTAGCTTTCTTCTACTCTTCTGTCCCTTTACCTTCTGTCTGGATTATGATAAAGCATATATCTAGTAATGAGACTTTTTCAAGACCATTTAGAAAGTCCTTACAGACCCTTAAACGCTCCAAAACTCAAGTAAGGAGCCTGTTTTGAAAAATGAAGGACACTAAGCAGGTTTCTGTGTGGAAATGTAAGAAAATGAAGAACTTATGGACATCTGTAAACTCTGCTTCAATCATTGATCCCTCTGAGGTGGGAGGCTGCAAACTGAGCAGACGAGAAGATGAGCTCCTTCACCCGTCACACCATCAGAGGTGGTCTCAGAGTGAGGAGTGTGTGTGTGTGTGTGTGTGAGTGAGTGAGTGTGTGTGCAGCCCTCAGGATCACTGAGTCAGAACAGTGCTCTCTTCAAACAGGATATTGGCCCTCGCTGGAGGTGAGTGCAGCTAATTACCTGGACTTCCTATCTGGAGGAGGTGACACTGATAAAAGTCTTCCTCTCTTTGTCTCTGTTTGTTCATGTCTTCACACTTCAGATCAGGTCAGAGGAGAGACAAGTTTGCTCTCTGAAGGATCTGGGTTAAAATGGCATTCGCTGCTGGACTGGAAGGAAAATATTGATGCTGGCAGAGCCCTGCCGCCCCTTGTACCATGACATAGCGCTTTTTCCATGACACATTTGATGATTGCTTCCAAATGGAGCTGTCAGTTTTAATAAAGGCGACCTCTGCATTTCACTTTCCTCTAAAGTAAACAAAATCCACCTCTCTCTTTCTCTCTCCCACACACACACTTATTTAGGGTGTGTGTGATCACGCTGCAGGAATGAGTCTTGAGATAGAGCAGGCATTCGAGAGCTGAAATATGTTTTCATGTTCAATCTTTTCACTCCTGAGTGCGCCCGCTCGAATCGATGTTGTTTTGCCAAGCGCGCTGATTGAGAGCCGCGATGTTATTTCAGGAAACTGGACGTAAATCCAGGATATGGCTTTAAAAAGTGCGACGTGGTGCGAAAGAGCGACCGAAAGGAGAAGACGAAGCCTGTCAGAGTGTTTCTGTTTCGCTTTTCCTCACGGTTATTAATTAAAGCTCCGTCCAAACAAGCTCTGTTAATTTTATAAGACAATAAACTCCATCCTTGTGATGTTTAGTGCTGGGCTCAGACCCAATGCCAACATTTAGTGAGTCAATATACCGACAATTAGATTATACAGTGTCAACTAACAAGGGAAGGACAGGCTGGAGTTTGTTTATAGAGCGTGTCCGACTGAGCTGCAGAAGAAGTGGAGCAGGCCGAGAACATGGGAAGATGTGGGAACGCTCTTACACTGGCCTACTTCACTGGAGCGTGTCAACTACCTGTTAATGTTAAACTAATAACACCGCTCTCACTCTGATTATGATACCACAGCTTTAAAACTCAGATTCAATCAACACCAACATGTGGAAAGAGCATTTTAACTCCTGAAACACTCGTTTCTTCACTTTGACATCTTGTGAAATGCACTTATTTGCTCTCTTGGCAGGAGTTGCATGAGAATATTGAACCATTTTTATGCCTTTAAGTTAAATTTGGAGCTTTAGTGAGTAGGTTTTTTTCCCCTTAGCATTGCATAAAGCATGAGGGAAGCTAGCCAGACTGTGCAACAAAGATTCAATCCAACTTTCAAGATGTTGTTTCATGCGTTAGTGTTGAAATATGAACTGTTCATTAACAACCTTCACATGTGGTTGCCGCCCTCTTGGTCAATTTGCCGAACTTGCACTTGCAGTGCTTCTTGGGAGCCAAAATAAATGTGATAGTTGCAGGTTGGTGAACCACACTAATCTACCCCTTGTGGCTGGTTAAAATATAATAAACAGCCCTCCTGGGAGTCAAAACACATGCTAAAGTGCCATCTTGGAGCCAATAAGTGCTTAAGGATGTTCCTTGGAGCCAAAAAACATGACAAAGTGCACACTTCTACAGGCCAAAACATGTGCATCAGGAGCCAAAATGCACCCTGTTAGTGCATTTTTTCTTTTGCTAGTGGTGTGCAATATTGCAAAATTTGGTATTCATCCATTACCAAGTAAATACAGGGCCAGTATCACCGATATCAGCACAGATACTGATGCTTTTTACATGGAAAAGCAGTTTGTCAAAATAAACCAAGATAACACACAACCACTAAAACTACTGTTTCTTTTCTTTAACAGCAGTTAATTTATATTTGCATTTAAAATATCATTTTGATGAAACAGCTTGCACATACTGGCAGATTAACTATAATAGAAACAAAAGTATTTAGGAAATTGGCAATTTACTGATAATGTAGTGCAGCAATGCAAAACAACTTGCATTGAGTGGTGGTCTAATACATTTTTGTTAAGCAAAATAGAACATATTTAGCAGAGTGCTCAAAAGTAAAGTGAGTAAGAGGAGCACACACAGGAGAGAAAGTGAAAATAAAACTTAAGTATCGATCCCATCACATAAGTATTGATTGATGTTGATACCAACATTAGTGTCGATCTATTGATATTTTGCCCATTTGCCCACCTCTTGCCCCTGCCCCTCAGAATGTCTGTGCACTGCACTGCTTGCACATTTATGATAAACTTAATCAAAATATGTCTGAAAAACCAGCCCATGGGCCATTTTTTTCACGCAATATTGAAGTTTTGCACAAATCTAGGTGTGATGGAAATGCAGCTCAATAAATAATAAAATGAAGATCCAGGTTGGTGAGGTTTGAGCTGGTAGATGAGCACTGGTAGGACACAACCAGGATTCACTAAGGTAACAGACATGTCTCAAAGCACCGAACAGAAAGTCTGCTCATCTTCTGGACACTAAACTACAAACTGACTTTACAAAGTTTGATTGTTGTCACCTTTCTACAAACATATGAATACATAACCTTGTTGCTTTTGCCGGGAAAAGTTGACTTGAACAAATAAAAGTAGAGTTAAAAAGAAGATCAAATGTACACCTTGGTAAGAGTCAAGTCTTAATGACAATGGGTGATGGTGCTTATGGGAAATGGAGTGTTTTGAGTCCTGTAAGTTCCTTTTTTGGGGATGTTTTGTTCTTTTTTTCTGGGATTTGTTTTGCCAAAGGAGTCTGTTAGTCACGGCAAAATACTTACTTGTTTTCCCTCCCTCCTCCTCAGTCATGACTTTAAAACTTCAGACTGTGTCTCACTCCTGCAGGACGTCCCTTAAAAGGAAAAGAAAGCTTTTTGAAATAGGCATTGTTCAGTTATATCTTGCTAAACAGGTGCATTTTATGACACTCTGAAAATGTAAATCTAGAGCCAGAAAGTAACTAAGGAGCTTAAGGTGAGAGGAGCTGCAGCGTGTTGGTCATTTGATCCACTGTAAGCATAAAAACACCAACTAAACCTGCTTTAAATTAAACTCTCTCACTCCCAGTGCTGTTGTGTTGCTTCATTATTCACTTATAAAGTGGTTTTTATTCACATCTGACAGCCAAACATGATAAAAAAGCCTATAAGGAAACACTTGTTCATTTCTGTAAACTGTGTCTGCAGAGCCAGCTATTAAACTAATGTGCAAATAAATTATGAGCGGCTGCGTCCAAGTTTTAAAAGCTGCATTACAAACATGTGACTGTTCACTCCTGAACCTCGAGTCCTCCACCAATGAGACGCTTCTCAGTCAGTTTGTGAGGACAAAGAAAATGTTATGCTTCTGTTGAGTTTGTGTGACTGAAACCAAGACTCGGGATCGATGGTAAACCTCAGTTTGGTTAAATTTCTCTGTGACTTAATCGGCAACAGGAGCGTTTTTACTACCATCTCTTTTTTTTCTCTTGGCCGTGACGCTGAAAATGCTGCGTGAAAGAGTCATAAAACTGTCAGTAGGAGCAATATTTTCCACAGCATGATGACAAATAGCATGTAAGCAATGCATGCACAGACAACAGAGAGTGTAATACTTTTTCAAATTATCAGCCTGGTTCACGGGGTTGTCGTCTGAAGGCTGCGTGTTGAAGAAAATAAATATCGATGTGGTTAGACAATCTGGAGTATTACATTCCTGCAGTTTTCTTGCCACAGTTGCTTTCTTGTTCTTGTTAATCTTATTGGCTAAGCTTAACCTAACTCGAGTCAAAGGTTGCTGTGAGAAAATAAGCTGCAGAAACGAACAAAAACACAACCTCGCACTGCTTTATGTCCCTGTTTTTCCTTCAAAATACGAAACAACCAACTCTTATTTCCTCCAGAAATCTTCCATATTTCTCAGGTTGGACGTTTGGCTGCTTGATTCTCTTTCCTACACCTCTGCAGTCTGGGAAAATCCATGCACAACATCCAAGACATGAGGGAAAGTGAGGAACATAATTTCCTCTTTCCAGAAAGAGACTGAAATAGACACGAGGAACAAAAACCTGCTTTTATTTGTCTCCATTCAGACAAAAACCTTCTCCAACAACTTTTCCTTCGTTCGCTGCACCGCCAGCTGAGCGTCCAATCAGCTCGGAGTGTGAGAATGGGTTGTGCTGTTTGAACTGGGGTCAGAAAGGTGAAACCTCTGCATGGTTGGCAGGCTCGCAGCTCTTTGAAGAGGTGTCAGGTCGCAGCAGACTGGCATCTCTTCCTGGTTTTGTTCTCGTGAGGTTACTCTGCACTAAACGGACCAAAACATCTACTGAAAGGTTTTTCCAGGAGGTAAACAAGAGGTGGAAACACACACTGTGTTAACTATTGAAGTCAGGGTATCGGTTGAGCTCAGAGGTGAGATTTAACCTCACATTAAGAGTCTTTAAAGTGTCGGTCAGGGTTCAAATCCAACCCTACTTAATCCACTATCCTGTCTCGATAATAATCTTTAAAAACTTGACATGTACAAAGACAAAATGTGCTGCATTGAAGGTTCTGAGCAGCTCTAGAAAGAAGAGAAGAGATAAAAGATGTCGCTGCTACACCACAAAAACAAATCAGTATCAGATTAGATGAAGAGTTAATTGATACAAGAAAATGTTGGTCTAGTTAAATCAACATCTGTTCATCTTTAACAGCATAAATAACATCATGATATGACTAAAATCTTAACTCATTTTAACACTAAACATCCTATAATTTGATGACAAAAGTTGTTGAAATCTTGCATAAAACCCAGCTTGTGAAATACTCTGATCATCAGTCAGTTTTAATGAAAATCTACTTGTAGTGGATTGGAGAGACTCCCTTCAACTTGCACAAATTGTTTTGATGTATTTGTTTGGACTTTTCAATGGATACAGGACAACAAGGTAATGTTTTGATCAACAGCTATTTAGCTCTGTTGTTTGAAACATGAAAACAATCAAACTTTACATTTAGCTTAGCTACTCACAGCTCAGTGCTCTGAGACGTGTCTGTAGCGTGTAACATTCGTGAATCCTGGTTCTGTCCTACCAGTGCTCAGCTACCAACTCCAACCAGAATAACTATGGATGTGTACCTATCACATTTGAACCAATACAGTATTGATGCCCAGTATTGGTACTTGGGGGATCAGTACCAGTGCTTAACGGTGCTTTTATGTATAATAACTGTTAATTTTCTTCATAATAAACCCCCCAGTTTTAACATATTGATTTCTGAATATATGAATTTTGACAAATATATTGAAACAACATTAAACTGTTTGTCTTGTAACGTCGCAGTTGTTTCAGAAGTCTCTGAATTACAACTTAATACATTAGCAACAACCACGCAGTGTTTTTGCCTAATACTGCACTAATTAAAACCCAGCTCTACGTTCTCCAAACCCATGTCCGGCACGGAAAATCACCAACACTTCCTTACCCTCACAGTCACAAGGATGTGTTTGGGTATGGAAACACAGTACTGTTTGATTTTACCTGAATTGGTACCTATCCCTGAGTATAACTGCTGCATGGGGGTTGGAAGGAACATTTACACAAACAGCACATGTTTCAGCCTTTAGCCTGTGCTCTATCACTCTCCTGTTTAGCCTTCCTCTACTTTTCTGTCAGACAGTCCAGCTCCTGCTTCCACTGTTACTACTAAATAAATCACAGATCTCTCTTCTCACAGCTGGTATGGTGTTGTCAGGTACTTCGACATGCTGTAAATCAATCTTGTCCAGTCCGACCAGATCAAAAAGCCATGAATTAGCATTTAGAAATAACCTATTTGGACACGGATAATCTCGCTTAGTAAATATCTAGGTATCAGACTTTTCAAGATCACTTATAAAGTCCTCACAGTCTCTTTAAGCCCCCACATGTGAACAGTTATATCCAGCTGAATTGAAAAAAGGACATAAACCAGAAAGTCTACATGCACACAGAGACTGTAGAAAGAACTTTGATTGATGCATGCAACACCCTGAGCAGCTAAGACATTTAGAAATAAGGATGAACATATTTATGAGAAGCACAAAATGACTTTCTATGTTCTGAATAAGTTGTTCCAATGAGGACACATGTTACAGTTTAAACACCTTAATTTATGGTCTTATAGTCTGAACCTGTTGCTGATGCAGACAGTGGCGGGGGAAACGTTGCCCGGCTGCTCCCTGTCTGAGTTTGACTGCAGCCTGGCAGCAGCAGACGCTGTTTTGACACGAGGTTGCCCGTCTGTCACTGACTGAGTCGACTCGCGCTGAAAGAGAGCGAACCGCTGGCGCGTCTCACAGGATCTGTGAATCGAGGTCGGCTGGGCTGAAGGGGCCCAGAGAGAGACTCTGTTTGTGATGACGACTAAACACAAACAGTCTGGAAAGCAGAGCCTCTGAAGCTTGTTTTAATTATTTTTATTTGATAATGTTTTTCATTCTGACCCCGTCAGAGGGTTTTAATGTGGCGAGCATCTCATCTCCCTCGCTGCAGCCTGCTTTATGTAAATCAAGACCATCTCTCGTGTCAGCTCGTCTCACATTCCTTTGTGTGAACTTAAAGCCTTGTCTTCTGAAATCATGCTTCACTGCTATTGTGAACATGTGCTTCATTATGAGTAGATCATTGTGTTTGCTCTGAGGGTTGAAAGTGAGAGGCTGTGCTCATTAACAGACTCCAGTTTCAGACCTCCACAAAGAGTCCGCTGAGTAAGAAACACATCAATGAAGGACGGCGTGGACGTTTAGTCATGGTTACTGGACGCTACCGGGAAGTTTCCCTGCCAACTGGTGAAAAAAACACCGAAAGTTCAGATTAATTCTGGCTCAATTAATACAGAGTGCATTCACGTACACCAGCAATCATTCCGCTCGGCTGATCTAAAGGCCATTGTCACACAGGCACTTGAAGAAGTCTTTTGTGTAACAGAAGAATGGCGGAGTGACCCCCGGCGGCGCAGAGCAAGGCCGGGGAGACGTTTCTGCGGCCCCACCGCCCGCTCCTCTCAGCAGAGCGGGGTAAAGTTTCAGGTCCGAGTGGCCATGAGTGTCGCTGAGTGATCGGCGGAGAGAGGAGAGGCCTGAACCCAATAGCTTTGATGATTGAAACAAAACACAGCCCCCCCCCCCTCCAGACAGACTCTAAAGGCTGCAGGTCTGTGACTAAGCACGCTGTCATGCTTTGAGTCCCCGCTCCACGTCCTCTTTCTTACTCCAGCGCCCCTTTATTTACTTTATATATCAACTTTAGATTGTGCGCATCAGCAGCTCGCTCTTAAAGCTGTAAACACAAAACAACAGACACTGAATCCAGTCGTCTGTCAGCAGTCGTGACAATGACAGTGATTCTGGGAGGTCAAAGGTGGATCTACGAGGTCACGATTCTCTGAAAGACAAAGATGTATTTGTGTCTAACCTCCTCCTCTTTAAAGAGCCCATATGGAAAAACTATGGATACATTTAATAAAGTTTGCATCAGTGGTTGGGTGAAGCTATTTATTAACAAACTGTTTTCACTCTTTTTAAATCAGAAACTTCCAAAATGACCCTGATGAAAAGTTTCCACCACCCAGTTCCTAACAGCGTGTATTTCCCCCTTTAACATCAGTGACAGCTTGAAGTCTTTTGTGCTCGTTGAGGATGAGGGTCTTCATTTTCTCAGATGGTAAAACTGACCATTCTTCTTGGCAAAAGGCCTCCAAATCCTGTAAATTCTTGCTCTGTCTTGCATGAACTGCAGGTTTGAGATCTCTCCAGAGTGGCTCAATGATATTGAGGTCAGGAGACTGAGATGGCCACTCCAGAACCTTCACTTTATTCTGCTGTAGCACATCTCAATCAATGTCAAACCCCTTTTTTAGGGGGGGCAGACAGCCTAGTGGTCCAGGGCATGCACAAGGATCGTCATCAAGTGGGTGGCCCAAGTCAAGCTCAAAGCCTGTTACTCGAACGTCATTCCCTGCTCTTGTCCCGATCGATCCACTGTCCTGTCCTCTCCCATTAAAGGTGTGACTTACCCTAAAAAATAACTTTAAATAACTTTTTCCTGTAAATTCTTGGTCTGTCTTGCATGAAGTGCTGGTTTGAGATCTCCCCAGAGTGGCTCAATGAAATTGAGGTCAGGAGACTGAGATGGCCACTCCAGAACCTTCACTTTATTCTGCTGTAGCCAATGGCAGGTCCACTTGGCCATGTGTGAACGTCCAAGTACGTCTCATGTGCAGCTTCTGGGCTGATGAGTGTAAATTTTCCTCCAGTATTTTCTGATAACATGCTGCATTCATCCTTCATTCATCAGTTTGGACCAAGTTTCCTGAGCCTTTGTAGCTCACACATCCCCAAAACATCAGTGATCCACCTCCGTGTTTCACAGTAGGAATGGTGGACCTTTCATCATAGGCCTTGTTGACTCCTCTCCAAATGGAACAATGTTTATGGTTGTGGACAAAAAGTTCACTTTTGCTCTCATCACTCCAAATGACTTTGTTCCAGAAGTTTTGAGGCTTGTCTCTGTGCTGTTTGGCGTATTGTAAGCAGGAAACTTTGTGGCATTTGTGTAGAAATGTCTTTCTTCAGCCCATTTTTCCTCAAGTGCCTCCTTATTGTGCATCTTGAAACNCAGAGTGGCTCAATGAAATTGAGGTCAGGAGACTGAGATGGCCACTCCAGAACCTTCACTTTATTCTGCTGTAGCCAATGGCAGGTCCACTTGTCCTTGTGTTTTGGATCATTGTCATGTGTGAACGTCCAAGTACGTCTCATGTGCAGCTTCTGGGCTGATGAGTGTAAATTTTCCTCCAGTATTTTCTGATAACATGCTGCATTCATCCTTCATTCATCAGTTTGGACCAAGTTTCCTGAGCCTTTGTAGCTCACACATCCCCAAAACATCAGTGATCCACCTCCGTGTTTCACAGTAGGAATGGTGGACCTTACATCATAGGCCTTGTTGACTCCTCTCCAAATGGAACAATGTTTATGGTTGTGGACAAAAAGTTCACTTTTGCTCTCATCACTCCAAATGACTTTGTTCCAGAAGTTTTGAGGCTTGTCTCTGTGCTGTTTGGCGTATTGTAAGCAGGAAACTTTGTGGCATTTGCGTAGAAATGGCTTTCTTCTGGCAACTTGACCATGCAGCCCATTTCTCCTCAAGTGCCTCATCATTGTGCATCTTGAAACAGCATACACGGAGCACATAACAAATGCATAATTTCACAGAAAGCACAGTATGTATACAAGTGCAAACCTTTTCTTTATTGGAGCTTTACCTCCTGAGTTTAAAAACTACAATCCGATAATGAGCTTTTACAGAAGTGAAGAGAGAATATTCAGGATCTGATTCAAGAGAAACCACGGGCGTGTGTTGAGGAATTTGCGAGGCTGTGAGACCGTCGCTCCCCTCGTTTCCCTCCCTGGAGTAAAAGCTGCAGAAGCCTGTAAATCCGTGACGTAAGCCGACGGATGTTTTTGGCCGGGGAAATATTTGTTTACCCGACAAATTGAAGAGGATAATACTTTCAATACTTTGAGGCGTCAAGCATGTCCTGTGGAAGTGTTTCCTGAAGGTGTGGCGCTGAGGCCGGAGAGGAAGTCTGAACTTCTTCACAGAAACACAGCAGAGTTTCACTCATGATCCTGATTTATTACCAGCCCTTTGAGATAAGAGCTGTGTTTGCAGCAGATGATGATGATAAAGACGAGAGCTGCGTTTTCTACTTCAAAAACTTCCCTACCATCAGTAAATCTATGACAGCCTCTGGTTTTATCAGTGATCCAGTGCAGAAATGCCTGAAACCTGCATTCTTTGCAATAATCTGCCGGAGGCCAGAAGGAAATGAGTCTTCTGATTGAATAATCACGTCAGGGAACATTTCTCTGAGAATTTTAAGGTCTAAATTGCTGCTGTCAAGACGTTTCAGAACAGTGTGATCTTCATTTTGTATAATTTGGTTTTGCTGACGCTCAGACAGACCGTGAAGGAGGGTTTGATTAAGGGCGGGGCTACCTGTGATTGACAGGTTGTTACAGAAGTGGCCCACCCAGAAAAGTGACCACATTACACCTGATTTCAACTCAGCTCAAGCAAAGATTTGAAGACTTTTCTGCAAAACTTAAACACTATTCAGGGTCTCTCTTCATACAACATAAATATCTTACTTACAGGTCTCATGTCAATGTTCACTTACGCAACATTTTGGCTCCCAAGAGGGAACTGATGCATGTTTTGGCTCCTGAAAAGGCACCTTAGTGTGCATTTTGGCTCTAAAGAAGGCACTTTTTGGCACATTTTGTCATCCAATAGGGCCCTTAAACACGGTTTGGCTTCCCAAGAGGGAACTAAAAAGTGTGTTTAGAGTCCTGAGAGAGCACTTGAGCACATGTTTAGGCTCCAGAAATGGCCCTTTAGCATGTATTTAACTCTCAAGAGAACACATCAGCTCATGTTTTGGCTCCCCAAGAACGATTTTAAGGATGTTTTTGGCTCTGAAGAGGCTTTTCAATGCTTATTTTGGCTCCCAAGAGCTCACTTCAGCTTGTGTTTTGGCTTTTAAACAGGCACACTAGAGTGATTCTGCTCAAAAAAGGGCACTCTTGTGTGTGCATTTTGGCTCCCAAGAGGGCATTGTTGCATGTTTTGGCTCCAGAAAAGGCACCTTAATGTACATTTTGGATCTAAAGAAGGCACTTTATGGCACATCTTGGCATCCAAAAGGGCCTTTAACATGTTTAGGCTCCAGAAAAGGCACCTTAACATGCATTTTAGCTCCCAAGAGAACACATCAGCTCAGGTTTATGCTCACTAAGAACATTTTAAGGTTGTTTTTGGCCCTAAAGAGGCTTTTCAATGCGTATTTTGGCTCCCCAGAGGTCACCTCTGCTCCTTTTTTTGCTTTCAAAAGGGTAAATTAGAGTGATTTGGCTACAAAAAGGGCACTCTAGCATGTGCATTTTGGCTCCCAAGAGGGCACTGATACATATTTTGGCCCCAGAAAAGGCTCTTTAGTGTACATTTTGGATCTAAAGAAGGCACTTCACGGCCTATTTTGGCATCCAAAAAGGCCCTTTAACAAGTTTTGGCTCCTGAGGAGGGCATTAAGAAGTGTGTTATGGTTCCCAAGAGGTCACTTTAACATGTTTTGGCTCCAGAAAAGGCACCTTAACATGCATTTTAGCTCTCAAGAGAGCATATCTGCTCAGGCTTTGGCTCCATAAGAACAATTTTAAGGTTGTTTTTGGCTTTTCAATGTACGTTTTGGCTCCAAAGAGATCACTTCGGTTCCTTTTTTGGCTTTCAAAAGGGCAATTTAGAGTGATTTTGCTCCAAAAAGGGCACTCTCACATGTGCATTTTGGCTCCCAAAAATGCACTATAGAGGCATTTTGGCTTCAAGAGGACATTTTCGTGCATGTCCTGACTCCCAAGAGTACACTTCAATGGCATTTTGGCCTAAGAGAGCACTGAAACATGCACTTTTGCTCCCAAGATGATACTTTCAAATGTGTTTCTTCTCCCAAGAGGCACTTCAGCGCTCATTTTGTCTCCCACGAGAGCCCTTTAAAGTGTTTTTGGTTCCTATGAGGCAGCTTACGTGTGGACCCTCCCACCCACACTCACCCCTATTCCAATCGATTCTGGGAAAGTCGTTCTTGCTGTTCATGTTTCCACTTCTGTTGTAAGTGGAATGGCTAGAAACATTGCAGGAGCAAAGCTAAACTTTTTCACCAGAGACTCACAAAGGAATGTTTGAATGGTCCAAGGAATAAAAATGGAAGGAGGAGAGAGGGAGGGAATGAGATCTCTGGTGCACAGTCAGGGGCATGTTAGAGAAAAGTGTGGAGGCCTGCAGCACAGACTCATTATGGACCATGAGCCAGAGTCAGGGAACGGCTTCTTCTGACATTTTTCAGGCGCATTAGTCCTGCAAAACGTGTCTGTGCATGTTATTATTATATTATTCCGTGCAGTGCATGACATGCCCATCTTAAAATGATCACTTAGTTAGCGTCCCTTCAAACAGAGGAGTCTGTGTTCAGAGTGAATTATGATCAGAAAGGAGAAAAATAAGACAGATGTTTGAAATCAACGGCTCATAAAATCTGAATCTTTATAAAGGGAGGAGGATGATTCAAGAAGAAAACATCTCTGAGCTTTTCAACCTGGCTGCACGCTCTGCGTCTCCAGGACGGTGAAACCGCTCCATGTTCGTGGGCCGAGTGTAAATCTGGCGTCAGGGAGCAGATAGCGGCTCCTTCTCCTTTCATTCCTCCTCAGAAACTGATCTCAGCGCTGTGTTATCAAACCGTGGAGAGGGAGGATTCAGCCCACAGCTGAACAAAGGCAAACAGCTGTGCCAGTGCAAACAGCAGTCGGATTATTTGTGAGGGGAAAGTTAGGCCGGCCCCTCAAACATAATACAGCCATCCCATCAGAAGAGCCGTAAAGTGCTCTTCAGCTGCGAGTGTTTACAGATGGTATTTTTATTTTGTCTGTCTACACTCAGCATTTGTATAAAGTGGAGTTTGGTTATTAAAACACAGGCCTGATTATCTGAACATGCTCCTCCTCTGAACGACAACCACTCGGCCTCATGTCTGCTCGTAGGACGGTTCTCAGACTTTCTCACTTGAGGTGTCTGGCTGCAGTAGGAGGACCAGTGTTGATACAGCTGATCTCTGTTATTCCAAGTGAAATATATGGCCCTGTTTGTTTTCAGAGATAGACCCAACGCTTTGCTTCAAGTTCATATTTATCTATCAGGGGAAATATGTCAGAGCAGATCCAGTTTGGACTTTTGTACACAGACTTTTGTCCTCATTACGCTACTGAAGGGGATTAACCTGTTCTTCTGATTGAAACGATAACACCTCATATCAGAGTCAGACTAATGATGGACGCAGCTGTAGGACTGAGAGTCAGGGGTCATGTGGGATGTGGCTTTTACATGCACACAGAGAAAACAGGTTATTACATCCGTACAAACTTGATAGATGCTTGTCTACCTGTTTCTGCGAACACATGGTTGCAGATTTGAAGTTTCTACCACCATTTCCCGCAACTGGAGAAGAGCAACAGCAAATATGGATCATAAGAAACCAGGAAAGACAGAAAATCTTAGATCCATCATCTTTGCCCCCGCCACTCGGCGTACAACTGGGTACACTTTGGGCAAATCAACGGCCAATCACAGGACTTATGGCACATGCATGGCCCGCCTACATCATCATTAAGTGTCCATTTATAAGACACTTTCCCATCAGAGTCAGCACAGTGGAGAACACAGAGAACATGGATACTACTTTACTCACTTTTTGGCTTACGTTAAGTCATTTTGGAACCACACAGCCCTCTAACACTGCCACCATTTTGGCTTACAAAAAACGCATTTAGGTTTTTTTTGCTGAAAGTCTCATCTTTCTTTCTATTCTCGAAAAAAAACGCAAGACAATGGCAGCTGTCACTCACCATGACACAAGACACAGAACTCTGTTTATAACATCTAACAACTCACAAAAAAGATTGTTTTCCAAAATCAAGAAGACTTGAACTCAATGCAGCCAAATAATACCAAACATTTCCACAAGGGGTATTCATTTTTTAAAGTTTTACCACCTCTAATCTGGAACGGATAACCAAACCAAGTTTTGGGCCTGTACTGCAAACATACTGCACATGATTACAGCAGGTTTTCAGACCCCTATGGTGACTTCTCCAAAAACAGCAACAAATCCAGCAACTTTTTCTTGAGTTTGAAGACTCTGATGTGAACTCTGTACTCTTCTTAACCCTCATGTTGGCTTCAGATTTATGCTGCACCATCTGTTCTGACTGCTCAAAGTACAAGGTGTAAACTTGTCATAAAGTTTTTTTGTTTCTCCTTTTTAGTGAAGATGTTTCCAACATGTTTCATATATTTAACAATTAGTTTTGTTATACATATGGTATGATAGACCCTATTTACATTAAAGCATACCACTTTTTTGAGTGGATTTTTTCACTAAGGTTATTATTAAAGGTACATATGGTGATGTATTATCACAGCAAGATGCAATAACTATCTATAAATGCGCATAATTTCACAAAAATAGTCATAGATATTTTACATGCTGTGACGGTGTGTCACCTTAGTTTGAGTAAGAAGTCCATATAAAGGTAAATAACAGGATTCTCTATGGTATGTGAGGTCAGATTGTTCAACATAAGCTGAGGACTAATATGGTTTGTCGATCTGTTATGTATAGAGCGATCTCAACATGGAACATTCTACCATGCACTATTGTTCAGGCCCCTAGTAGAGCTACTTTAAAAAAAAAACATTTTAACACTACGTCAGGAATGTAAATACTTATTTTTTCTGTATATATATGTGCGTTTATTGTTTTTTTTGTTCGTTTTCTTTCATTTTTTAAATATTGATATATTTGATATAGATGGGAAAATTGTTTTTTCTTTTACACGTGTATTTCAACTTTGTATGTTTTATACTGTTCATTGTTGATTGAACTTGTATTTCACACGTTGTTATTGTGCACTTTTTGTATTGTCTGTTTTGAATTGGACCCCAGGAAGAGAAGCTGCTGCATTGGTAGCACCTAATGGGGATCCAAATAAATAAACAAAATAAATAAACACAGTATCAGAAAGTGAATTGGAATGGTCTTGTTTGGCCTGAGCTTTTTTATTAAACTATTGATTTTCCTAACAGATTTCCCCATTGTTAGGTAGTGCAGGAAAAGAAATCTGAGCGTTACAATGCAAATAACAAAGCAAGGAACCATCCATGTAAGCTTAAATCAATTCTATGAAAGAAAACCAAAGTTATGACAAAAAGAGGTGTCAAAACACTCACAGGCAGACAAGTCCTCTTCACTCGCCTGTGCAGCCAGAGCAAACCTCCACACGTAGATGAATCTCTCATGACACTTTTGCTGGTCTCAGGCCTGGATAAGGAGGAGGGTTGATATTTAGACATAAAAAATAAAATAAAATAAACAAAAAAGAGTTTATTGTTGCTCCCATGACATTATTCCTCTCTCCCACAGCGTTCATGACAATCACATGCAAAATAAACCATTATGCAAATTTGGTAATAGCATCATTTAGGAGTTGACATCACTGGTCGACATTTCCTGCATCACTCAAGAAGATTTCTGGTTTCTGTGTGTAGTTTGCATGTATGAGTACACCTCAATTACCTTCCTCCCACAGTCCAAAGACAAACTTCTCATATTTCCATGAGTTGTCTTGTACACTAAGGTACACACTGGTTGGTGTTTCTGTTGGATAAGACTGGATTAAATCTCTCCTCACTGTGTGCATGAATTGTTGTTTGTCTACATCTGCACCCTGTGAGAACTTTATCCTCTCCTGCTACGGTTTCACCCCCCTGGGTTATGTGGCACAGATAATGAATTCCTGATTGAATGAATATTTTTCAAGATATTAATACTGAAGGTTTTGCAAAATAAAGGGTGTGACCGACTCAACTCAACTGGCATTGTAGCAGTTAGCCAGGAGGCTAAAGGCCTGCCTCGACTCTCCCTCTTTGGTTTGATTTCTGCAACAGTCGAGTTTCAAAATGGATGATATCACTGTGACTACATTCATGCTTTTACAGCCTGTGAATAAACTTGGTGCATTTTTACGTCCGTACTTTTAAAGCAGGATAAAACGAGCAGAAGTCGAGGAAATTATCGAGCGTTTAGTCTCGAGCTAGCACACTACTATTCACAGAAAGTAAAAGCTGCTTTAACGTCCCTCTGGAGCCATTAAATCGCCCGATCATGAGGTAGGATCTCACCTCCAGGTCTCTGTGAAGAACAAGCAGCAACCGTTGACCACGTCATCGTGCACTTTTTTTATTATCCACTCCTTTTGATGCTGTGTTTATCCCTGCGGCAAACACTAAAACCTTAATAATAATGCACTGCAGTGAGCGGGTGCTGTGATAGATCTTAAAATGAGTGCATGTTTGAGATCTGAGGAGAGATTTCCTTTCTGTGTGTTCATGATGCAACAGGACTTTTTAAATATCTGGATAATAAAACTTCAGAGCCAAATCTAGGAGTCGCGTTTCTCAAAGGAAAGGATTATACACCAGGTTGGTTTCACCCTGTGACTTTTGACCTTTTCTTTCCATCATTTCATGTAAAGAAAGAGTCAAAGACCACACTTATGCACAATTACGCCCGTGTGAAGTGTATCTGATGAGAGGCGGTGTATTTTATGAGCCATGTTGCCGCAGATGTGAGCAGTGTTACCCACGGTGTTCAGGCCCCTTTTAGAAATGACACCTCTCAGCACCCTGAAGCTGTTGACAGAGTGCCAGAAACAGAGGATAGCAGTAATTTCAGAGTTGCGTGCAAAACACAATACCTCGCGCTCGACGACGTGTGGGTACACTACCTAAAAGGGGGGCTTCTTCAGTCCTTCCAAACTAACCATAGATAGCCTCTTTTCGTACTTTTTCTGACACTCGTAACAAGCTAGCAGAACCGTCCTCCACTCCACTAAGACACACACACGTTTGAGGGTCGTCTCAATACAATGTTCGTCCTTTTAGAAACTATGTACCGTGGCAGAGATGAGTTCGAGGCAACAATAAGAAGCAGAATGACTGAAGTGTTTATGCTTTAACTTCCTGAGGAACCGGCTCTCTGCTTTTCTCTCACACAAAGACTTCTGCAGGATCCAGGTTAGAGTCTGCAGCGTTCGGCTGAAGTCATGTTATTACCTCAGCGGTGCATGAGGCAATACAGTATTCCTCTACGTCTTTGGAGGGCAGGGGAAGTCCCCTCGTCTGTGCGCCGCTGGACTGGACGGGTTGAGTAATGCAGCCTGGGATTAGGTGGAGCAGCCTCGCAGCAGCAAACCCTCCCTCACACTGATCTGTCTGGAGCAACACAAGCGAACGGCTGGACCAGAACCACAGCTGGACTCGACGTGTCCAAATGTTCATGTTCCACTTTCACAGTATCTTTAAATGGAAAAAAACCAACAAGATTCATTATATATGATCAATTATCACCATGTAATCAAGAGAATTAATTTGATTTATGTCCGTTGGCTGTGTTCAGAGTCAGTGTTGTGTTTAAACATGCTCCTTAAGCCATGTTTCTGAAAACAATCAGAGAGGAATCCTTCATAATGAACATAATTCTGAGTGGACATTAGAGTTTTGTGCCTCTGTGACTCCGTGTGTATGTTTCTAACTCCCCTCTCTGCTATAAAACTGATCGAGTTTCCACCTGTTTTATGAGCATTCTGAAATCTGTGGAGGAGAAAGCTGAGAGTTGTTTTACAGACAAAGAACTTGCTTGGACACTTTTTCACCAAACATGCAAAGTTATGAGCTGTAACGTGTCAACAATGAACCTTTTTTTTTTTTTTTATCCTTCCAGGGAGACATGGTTGTTGTTGCTCAACAAAGTCCTCAAACGGGTTCAAACTACGCAATTCTCAACTAGAGACTCAAGCAAGAGATTGGCTACATCATTTTCTCTGGTTTAAGTCACATGTGCCCCATGTTCACATGCTGTCGTCCCTGTAACAATGATTATTCAATCAGTTCCTGATCCTGACACACAAGAAATTGGACTTTGGGCTTAGTCAGCACAACATGAGACTGGAATAAGAAGAGCTTGTTTGACACACCTAGATAATGCGATTGCTTTTGGACTGCAGTTAGATTCAGCAGGTCTATCGACGTTCAGCGTGAGCAAATTCACCCGGTAGAGGACGTAGTTATCCTGGATAAATAGGGTCAATGTGCTAAAACACAACAAACACACACCATGACAAACACATATGGAGCTACAGCTGCATCCATCTTGAAACTAGCTTGATACCCACGCAGCTTCCTTGCTGAAAACTAAAGAAAAATGTTGATGAAACTGAGGTACCAAAGCATTAACTATCTTATAGGTCTGTACCTTGTTTCATTTATTCAACTTGCAAAGCTTCATGCTATTTATCTTATTGACATAATGGGATCATTTCTGCCTCATAATCACAATTTTCTTTTGCTCTGTGTCCATACGGCACAGTTCCGCCCCGATGCGCACACACAAATTAAAGAACAAACTGAAGAACACACTCCATATAGCCGCGAGAATCCCCACAAAACACACAGAAATAAATCTCTGCTATTTTTATGGCGCCCCTATGGCCATATATATGATGATAGTAACACTGTAAATCAAGTTGCCACTGCTACTGCCCTTCGTAAAGCCAACAAGATTCATTATATATGATCAATTATCGTCGTGTAATCAAGAGAATTAATGTCATCTATGTCCATTGGCTGTGTTCAGAGTCAGTCTTGTGTTTAAACACACTCCTTAAGCCGTGTTTCTGAAAAAATCAGAGAGGAATCCTTCATAATGAACATAATTCTGAGTGGACATTCATAATCACAATTTTCTTTTGCTCTGTGGCCATACGGCACAGTTCCGCCCCGATGCGCACACACACATTGAAGAACAAACTGAGGAACACACTCCATGTAGCCGCGAGAATCCCCACAAGACACACAGAAATAAAGTTCTGCTATTTTTATGGCGCCCCCATGGCCATATATATGATGATAGTGACACTGTAAATCAAGTTGCCACTGCTGCTGCCCTTCGTAAAGCTGACGTTTTACTGTTAAGCAATGTCGTGGCTGCATCTTGGATTCTTGTCGATGGAAAACCAAACTGGTTAAGAACAAGATTAGACCCAACTAAGCTCTGGCACTAACACCAAACAAACACTGGTGAAAAGGGGGTATAAGGTTGAGCCTTGACTCGCTTTGGAGAAACCTCATTTCAGCTGCTTGTATTCGGGATCTTGAAACCTGCCCATAAAAGTAATGAACACACTGACAAAGGGCAGCTCTGGTGGAGTCACCCACCCAATGACAGCTGACATTAAAACCAACCCTTGGATCCAAAACAGGACAATTAAAACAGGTTTGAAGTACAGTTGTGCTTGTAAGTTTAAACATCCTGGCAGAGTTTATGATTTCTTGACCATTTTTCAGAGAATATGAATGAAACAAACACATTTCTTTCACTCATGGCTCGTGGTTGGGTGAAGCCATTTATTAAGAATCCAGAAACAGAAGGAGCTCAGAAATGCACTGACGTTTTATACACACACTGATTATAAGTAAATAGATCACAGGTGAGGATGGTTACCTTTAGTAGACCTTCAAACACATTTGAGTCAACTTGTGTTCATATCATCAGGAAAATAAAACACCAGGGGGTGAAAACTTTTGGAAGTTTCTGTTGTCATTATGATTTAAAAAAAAGTAAACACAGTTGTTTGTTAATACACGGCTTCAACCAACCACTAACCATGAGTAAAGGAAAAGTTTTTGTGTTATCACTCATGTTCTTTTAAAGAAAAAGGCCAAGAAATCATAAATTCTACCAGTGTATAGAAACTTATGAGCACAACTGTTTCATTTTGCAGTTTGTCTTAAATAAGTCTTCAGCAGAAACTTCACTCTCCTGTTTTGTTTTGCAGTTTTGAACCCAAGCTGGTGGAAAAAGCTTCACTCCGAATGTTTAAGCTGAAAGATTGTTTTGGCTTGGAAAATATGTGTTTACCCAACTCTCGGATGTGGATAATATTTTCAATAGTTTGAGGTATAAAACATGTCCTGTGGGTGTGTTTCCTATAGGTGTGGTGACCAGCGGTCAGCCAGGCTGTGGCTTTGGGAAACCAAAATGAATCCACACATTCAGGAGAGCGAACAGGGAGAGAAAATGTTTTCATTCAGCGTCGTGCTTGATTGAGAGCTGACAGCTCTTTAAGATAAGTGTGTCAGTGCAGAAGGAGGGAGAGGGAACGATAATACCGATAAAGATCTTTGGCATTTTCCCGTCTGACTCAGCAGTCAGCTTTAACATTAAGGATCCTTCAAAAAACACTTAAGCTGTCACAGATTTGACGATTTGATTTACATATTTCCGCACTTTTACACACATATAACAAGCACCTGTTAGCACTAAAGCAGCGGGCGAAGGCCTGTGAGCTCACTGTGCGTTCACACTCCTCACAGGATGTTCCCAATCATATCAACGTAATAAAACACAGACCGCTCATTTGGTTTATGAGAATTACAACACATCAAAGCAGAAACATCTCACTACGATATGTCAGAGTTAAATCATTACACAGATGTTGAGGACGGAGGTTTAGGGGCACAATTAAAGCATGATGAATGCTGCGATGTGACAGAATGAGAATTAATGAGCAATCCAATCATATAAGCGGTTAAACAAACTGCCGGAGACGGAAAACATTTTCAACTAAGTGTCGAAAGAGAGCAACAAATATGTGTTAGCCGCCTCCCTTCGTTTCCATCTTGCAAAATCTGTATGGAAAACTAATCAAACTTTAATTTACAAATGTATGATTATGAAAAGTAATTAAAAAAAGAACATTAATTAGTCTGCAGGAGAGGGAAAGTGTTTACGCTGCACAAATGGGACTTGTCACATACTTCAGAGTGATAATTAAGGCGAGCGCTTTCCAATCGTGTGCGTGTAACAAGCTGGAAATTGGCTGTATATTATCAGAAGATTACAATCTAAGCAGCCGAGTGTGTGTGTGTGTGTGTGTGTGTGTGTGTGTAATTCATGCCACATCCTGCAAGCGCCTGAGGTTAAACCTGCAGAGCGACGCTACAGGAGCTGGATCACAGCGCGGCCCTCAATCACAGGATGAAGAGGAAAAGTTCAGCGCTGGCACTCGATCACCGATGACAGGAGTTTAGATTGAAGCATGAAATGTGTTGGAAAACGCTCGTGGAGATGTGAAGAGATGGAAGATTTAAACTTTCATGAACGCGGCGATGGCGAAGGACTCCTGATGGACCCGGGGGGGTGTGTGTGGCACACAGCTGGTTTGTATGTTTCTCCAGAGGCGGCCCCCGCCGGCTCCTCTGGGGCGTCTACAGTTTATAAAGTGTCCTTGGAAAGACTCGAGTGGACTCCCACGTTCAGGTCCAGGCTGTATTCCCAGCATGCCGCGGTGTGGAGAGACAGATTGAAACGCTGAGGGAAGTCTTTAACCCCTGCCACCAAACCAATTAGCCGACTTGTGTCCCATTTCCTTAAAGATCTTGTGAACGTATTTATTGGTGAGGGGATTCTTCCGGGCAGGGATGAGAGAGACGTTTCTGTCCCTGTTAAAGGTTTCTGTCTCTGATCCGACGCTCCAATTAGACAACAACTCCATCTTAAGTTTGGCGCCTTAAATCTGAACGACGCCGACAAATGTTTGATGTTTTAAGACTTAAAAAGCTAAAACAAGAAGTTTGGGAAGGATCTGATCTTTGGCCGGAACCAATCTGCTATCATCCTGGTTTATTTCTGGTGTGCATTTTTTATTTCTTCTTCCTGTTTGGGATTAGTAAGACCTAATAAGTTTAATATCTGAGCTCAGTCATTAGCTATCAGTTTTATTATTAAGTTATTTGTGTTGTTGTTCATAAAAACACTGGTTTCATTCAGAATATTCGGATATCATTTTTACCTTTTGCTTATTTTCTTTGAGAGTCTCTTCCAGATATTCCTGCCCTCTCATTTTCATGGGAATGGTTTCTTTTTTGATATTATTTTCATTTGACCTTATACCAGGTAAACCTGTGATATCACCAAAATTGACATGGGTAGTGTCCCAAAAATGAAGTATCATGAGTCTGAGAGGCAGAAATGTAATGTCCATGCACGAGCACAGAGACTTTTACAAGGTTAATAATCTTGAGGCTTCAGGTGCAGCCACAGTTAGTGATGCGGTATCTTCCAGCCTAGATTTACCTAAATGTATCTGCAACAGAAGTGTTGGATTTTTCTGCATCTTTATCACATTTGCAGCTTGTTTGCTGCTGGTTTGTAATGATTCATTCTTGTTTTTTTTTCTGTTTACACTGCAGTTATGTAAAGGACGCAACGCCATCACACTTTTTACCCAACGGCATAACTTTACAGCCTCATTCATCCTCAGTGTAAGTAAACAACTGTCATGTTTACGGCTCACACTGGAGGCTAACGAACTGACCTTTAACCTTAATTGACCTTGGAGCAGTGCAGAGGTCAGGTATGTCACAGGCAGGTGAGGATTTTTGTCAAATGTTAGACACAAAAATGCAGCTTTAGGGCTCCTAGATGGCCACCGTACAAACCTCAGGAAACGTCTCCTGAGCTGCAGATGTGTGTGTGTGATGGTCCATTCAATGCTTGGATGTTTATTAATTTATTAATGTCCTTTAAAGTGTCTGTAACATGGATCTTAACTATGAACATGAAGAGGACTTAGTGAGAGAGTTACAGACACTTAGATGTAGAAATAGTAACTGTGTCAGCTTGTAAGTAGTTTGTCTATACAAGTCCCCATAAAGAAATTATGCTCGTGGGGTTCCTCAGGGATCCATCTTAGGCCCAGGACTGTTTTTGCAAGAGACACAAGAAATATTCTTTAAGCACATGACTCTCATTTACTACTTTTTGGGAAGACTGTGCAGTAAGTGAATTTAACAAACTATCATTAATTTTAGGCAAAAATAGATTTCTTGGTTTAATATTAGACCAGAAAACTCATCTGGAAATAGGGAATGGGTAACTTTCACGTTTGAACTGATACAGTACTGATGCGATGGGAATCGGTACCAATTTTCTGTACTTTTGTGGATGTTTAAGTGTTAATAAATGTTACTTTGTTCAGTAATAAAATCTCAAAGTATTTCAATTGAACCCCTCTGCACTGTCTGTTCTGACTGAGTATAAAGTACAAGGTGAAAAATTTTCTCAAAATTTTTTTCCTTTATTTTTTTGAAGATGTTTCCAACATATTCACATATATTAAGCAATAAATTTTGTGATATATGGTATGATACACCTTGTTTGCATAAAAGTGTACCTCTTCTTTGATTAGGAAAAAGCAAAAAAATCTTGGTTTTTTGCACTAAGGTTATTATCAGAGGTGCATAAATTGATGTAATATCACAGACAAGTATTTGTCATTTGTTTTGAAATCATTTAAATTTCTTTAAAAGCAGGAAGATGCCATAAATTTATATAAAACATATATACATTAAACAATAATAGTCTTAACTAATTTTACATGTAAGTGCTGTATGGAAAAATCCATGTAATTTACAATCAATTATATGAAAGTAAACCAAAGTTATGACAAAATGACTTTTGAAATTCGGTCAAATTGACAAGACAAGAGGAGGATTAACATACTGATTTCCTCACATATAAACTTTAACAAATGTATCAAACAGCATTCAACTGTTTATACTGTGACAACACAATTGTTTCACAAATTTCTTCAAAATGAAAAACTAAAATTAACTACATTTTAATGAATTAGCTGCAACTATGCTGTGTCTTTCTTTAATAATACACAAATTAAAACCCAGTTCTACGTACTCTGTGCTTATTTCCATCATTGAAAATCGCTGACTCTTCCACTCCCTCAGATGCGTTTAACTACTGAAACACAGTACTGTTTGACTTTATGTGAACTGATACTTGTAATTACTGACAGAATTTGGTCTGTACCTGTAAAAGTACAGAGTGAAAGACCCATCTCTATGTGGAAACCTCATAAAAAGTTGTGAAGAAACTGCAGTTTGCATGAACGCACTGGTGTCAGAGATAATGACCCTCTGCTCTCAGCTCTCAGAGGCTCCTAATCCACCAATCAGCACCTGATTAACACCAAAGACCCCCTCTTCCCTCCTTCTCACTTTCATCTTCACGCTGACTGACCCTCAGAGTGAAATGGAGACTCTGGACATGTCAAAATGGAGTCAGTGGACAGACTGCGTCCTGTTATTAACGCCTCAACGGAAAGAAAAAGACCCACTCATCTGACTTTTCCTCTTCAGAGAGGTGAAGCTGCGAGGAAACGATCATTATGCCTCATCATGACCTCTCCTAAATTTACGACCCTCTGAATATCAGAGAAGGAGAAATTCAATCCGAGCCATCCGAATGCTTCTCACCGCTGAAGAAAAGCTTCTCAGGTTAACAACAGGTCAGCTCTGAACGAGAGACGAGGCCTCTGCATCTCCCCCGGAGACGAGCTATCTGAGGGTCTATCTGGTTAGCAGCATAATAAGAGCAGGTCACAGGTGAGCCACAGATGGTAAGTATGTGTGTGTGTGTGTGTGTGTGTGTGTGTGTGTGTGTGTGTGTGTGTATCAGTGTTTCCAGATCTTAATGGCTGCTGTGATTCATAAACTACCGTTGGACTGCGAGCTGCAGGGTTATATTTCAACCAAATAGGCAGCTTACAGTATCTCACAGGCTTTTTTTAGTTTCACATGAACCATATATCATCCTTAACTGCTCCAGAGTTTCTCTTTCTTTTACTTTATGACCTGCAGGAGCAGATAAAAAACAACAGGGATTCAGTAAAGTAGGAAATATGAGCTAGATCTGCCCAAAGATACTGAAATGTTATCTGACTGGAAGCTTTACCGCTGATCTTAGAGCAAAAATGCTCTGATGTATCTAGAATCACACAGATCACAAAACAATCTGAAGAAGCCAAATCTTTATCATTTTAAGAAAATCTAAGCAGACGTGGCTATGAATAAAAACAAGAAGACAAAGGAGATGCAAATGTTATCATTTAGAACCAGCAATGTGTCAAGGTTTTGCATCCGTATTTAGCATGTGTGAAAGGCAGGTGCAAACTGACACAGTGTTATGCACAAATGGCTGCTGCCATATTAGTGAGAAGAAGGCAGAAGTGCATGACAGATGAGGGAGAGAGAGAATTTACCTCAGCCGGCTGGATCATTCCAGCACACCAGCACAGTTAGTGCCAACTTTTTCTGTTTCCCACACACTCAGGATGCTCGTAAACACTCAAAACAGCTTTTTTAATGCAACTAAACCAAAAGGAAAAACACCACGAATGAGTTTTGTCCCTGTGGTGCAAAGTGGTCACTGCACCGGACACCTATTTAAAAGTTATTTACTCCTAAATTCAATGGTTCATGTGGTGGAAATTCATATTAGCCTGTGTCAGGATATTTTTATTCTTCTTAGGGCCTGAAAAAATGTTTTCAATTATTTTTTCCAAATATATGTATATTTCTTTAAAAACTTGACAAGCATGTGAGGGTAAAACAGCGTAATAACTATAAATTATTCAGTGTTAAAATGGATGAAAGAGAGTTAAAATGTTTCGCAAAGCATTAAAAAAAGATTATTCATGAAATTAACCCCCAAAAAAGAAAAGAAGTCAAACAGAAATATCAGACATATTTACATTAAGTTCACACTGTTTTATGAAAAATGCTCGGTTACAAATATTTGAAAAAAAAAATTGAAAACTTTTTTCATGCTTTCAGACAAATAAAAACACTCAAAGTAAAAATCCTGAGACCGACTTTCATAATTCATGCATCAGAGGGTTAATATTGTGGCACGATTTGAAACAAATAAAACTAAATTTTAACAGCTGCTAGAGAAAAGAAAACCTCAAAAATTAAGAAATCTATAATAGTTTTAAGAGTATTAGCAATACCAACATTGCAATTGTCTCTCTATTTTTTATTCCCTCTTCCAAGATCTTAAACTCTCTGACTTCAAACTTTAATTTTTGTTGACAACCACTGCTCTAAATAGGTTGATCTGCACCACTTTTGCACAACATCAACTGCGCACACAATCATAGTAGATCATTCGCAACATGCTCACTAATAGAACATGCAACTTTTTTTATTTTGCACACGCAATTTAACACTCGTTATTTGGAATCTTAGTGAATCAGGTCGTGTGTTCTCGTCTTATTGTGTCTTATCGTACAGTATCATGTTGTGTCTTATTATTTTTTGTTATATCTTACCATATCGTGTCTTGTTTTGTTGCACCACAAATCGTACTGTACTGTACAGTAAGACATCAAACTATTGTCTGTTCTGTGTCATGTTACCATAGTGTTTTGTATCATTGCCATGTCACATCATGCTGTACAATACTGTATTTTGTTGTGTCCTATTGTACTGCACCGTAACCTGACGTATTACACCATGTTTTGTTGATTTGTATAAATTCATGTTGTGTTGTGTCATCAACATCAAACTAAACGTGTCCATATCCTGTCTTGTCTTGTCTTGTGGCTTTGCTTATAGCATCACGTAGAATTGTGTCGTTTTTTATGATATTACAACTTGTGCTTTGACAAAATGAGAATCAATATGTCAATAGCTTGTTAATATTACAACATGTTGGACATTCAAAGCAACCAGTGAGAACAATTGGTAATATTTGCCTTGGTTATTCTTCAGATTCTGCTTCCATGTTCCCTTAAATCTGTCAGGTTTATTGATGGAAGAAAAGTTCTTTATGTTGTCTGCAGTGAAGTGTTTCCATATGTGTGTAAAAACCTCCACAGGGAAAGTGCAGGGACGTAGGAACGTACAGAAAACAGGAGATACTGGATGTATTGACACGGTTTTGTTGCTCGTTTTGCCACATTCTGGTTTACTGAGAGTGTGTTTCTCTGCGTCCAGCTCTACAACACATGCGTACAGTATTTCATTACTGAAGCATCTCCGTAGGACTTTCAGGGGCCACTCGGAGTGTGTTCTCTCTTTCAGGAAGACACAACCACTTATTAAAGTCTAGACGCAACATAAAACCATCAGAAGTCCTGCAGTAAGCACTCGCAGGCTCATATAGACTCAACTATTAGTGTCTGTTCCACCACGCTGGGTGTCAGCCGCTGTCTGTGCAGTGTTAGGGAGATTTATTGCAAACATGAGTGAACTGTTTGTAATGTAAAGCGACTGAGCCAAAGAAAGCCACTTCACAACATGTGTTTGGGTTAAAAGGACGAAAAGATCAGAAACTGAACCTGTGATTGTCTGGGGCTGTTATTCAATAAGTGTTCTGCAAGAAATTATCCCACAGTTTAGAAATAAAGACCCCAAACCCACCAAGTTCAACCTTCCATGTGCAAACATAAAGGATAAGTACGTAAACTTCTCTCAGATTAGCTAAACTGACTCCCAAGTCTTTGAACTGATGGTTTCCTCAGCAGCAAAGCCAAAACACTCCCAAACACCCAGAGGAGTCTCACCTGCAGAGGACACCACTAAGAAATGTATTTATGAGCTCTGGAGCTGCATTCTGGGAGCTGAAGCTGCATGCATAAGCAAAAACCTGCAAGCAGGGCTCAAGGGAAGGTGACATTTCTGGGGATAAAGGAATTTCCTTTCCAACCAACTACTTCAACTCCTGCAAAGAGTTTGATCCTCCGCACAGCTGATGCCCTCTGTAAGATAACTTTATGGGTTTAAAACATACGTCCTGACCTCTTTGAAAGTCTGCAGGGACTTATTTAGGAAGTCAGTGATTCATGAGCTACTTATGCAAACAAACCGCTGACGGAGAGGAGCGAAGTTAAGAAGTACAGACACTTTCTCACTGTCTTTACATGAAGTTTGGACTTGAAAATTCAAACCTACGATTCAGATTTCTCCACAACATTGTATTTTTTCATTAAGGACTTGACATGATTGATGTGCATAAGAATTATTGTACAAATCTGCATGTATGGGCTGAGCTATGAGTAATCTTTTAATTTCTTTTCAGCATCGATGTGTCATATGTCTGATTTGAGAATTTTGAGAAAACTAAAACAAAACAAAAAAACTGTGGGACTAGTTTGTACAAGATCTCACATTTAACTCTCTTATTGTCTTCAGGTCAACTCGACTCAATTTTTCTTTGATAGAATTGATTGAAAGTTACATGGACGGTTCCACGCTATGCTACTTATAGGCAAAATTAGTTATGACTATTATTGTTGACTTATGTATGTCATCACTTTGACAAATACCTGTGATAATATATCTATTTATGCACCTCTGATAATAACCTTAATGCAAAAGAAACCAGATTTTTTGCTTTTTTTTCTACTCAAAGAAGACATATATGTTGGAAATATCTTCAAAAAATTGGAGAAAGAAATTTTGAGGAAATTTTTCACATTGTACTTTAAAAACAGTCAGAAGAGATGGTGCAGAGTAAATTTGAAGACAACGGGAAGGTTAAGTAAAAGTTCCAAACTTCTTGTTTGGAATTCACTATGGTCATAAGATACTTTTTTTGTTGGTGCAGGTGCAAAAAATATCATGCATGTAGGTGAAAGTAGCTGAGGGGCTGCACTTTCTAGTCAATAGGGGGCGCTATGGGGTATCATATAATCAAGAAAGCATAAAAATCATAAATTTCTCTATATGAAAAAGGAGGGTAGTCAAATTTTGGTGAGATTTTGTGCATGTTAAAGTCATGCAATTGGGGTTAGAGGTGCAGAAGAAATACAGAAAGAAAGTGTACTCTTCGAGGTTTCAAGACACAAGATTTCCAGAAGTCAACTCTAGAAAAAGAGCTTTAAGCTTCCTGCAAATGTGAATCCTGTGAGTGACGAGGAGAAATTTGGGCAGCAGCCAACCTGACTGATGACAGGCTGCAAATTGAGAGCAGAGTCACTCATCGAAGAAGATGATTTAAAGAAGGATTTCAGGTGAAAGTCTCCGAACATGAGGTGAGTTTCTGTTTCTTTAGCTTCGCAGAAACAGCTGAGAAATATCTCCTGACCGTGAAGACATTTGAGGGCCTGTAATTTCTTCTCTTCTTGCAGCTTTGTCAGAACTCTTCTTTCTTCTCATTTAAAGCGAGTGTGTGCTTCACCACCTCTGCACTTCGTTGTCTTTATTGGTGGTTCTGGCACATTACAACCTCAACAACTTCATCTCCCAGGCGAGCGCAGAGATTGTATTACTAGTAAAGTGCATCTGCTGACTTTATGAGTATGAGTCTTGTCATTTCGCTCTATGACTCACCACAGCTTGGCGACCTTTAACAGAAGAAAGAAGAGACTCCGCGGGCCGCCTGCCTGCCTCAGCCTCGCTCTGTATCTCCACATTCAAAGAGAAATGGCGAGCGCTTTTGGAATGAAAGCATTTCTCTAATCTGGAGACATTGAGATAGAGAACACAGCAAGGTGAAAGGAGTGGGGCTGCCTGCACAAGAACGGGTCTCAGGAGTCCGGAGGTCTGGCCCGCTCTTCAAATGGCACAGTGTTTGTTGGGGAATGTGCAATTATGGAGGCCAGGCCTTTGATCCAGGTTTTCCATCAGGGCTAAATTGTCCTCACATTGAGCGCTGCAGTGTATCCTTGGGCACTCCTTTATATTCTGCTGCTCTTTCATGTGCACCCCTCTGGAACTCAAAGCATCCCCTCTTGAAAAGTGAGCTTTGGCCTGTCCATGCTCCAGTGCGGGACCAAACAGGGAGAAGAGCCCAGTAACAAGCCGAGTTTGTTAATGTGAAAGGAATAAAAGTGCGGGATGGGTCCAGTTTCTTCTTGCATGTGCAAAATGTTTGTGACGGGAAGTTTGTGTCCCTGTGTGTGTTGGAGTCTTTGATTCTTTCCACATGCTCAGATGTCTTATCTATCCTCCTCATAATCACACATTCACCAGAGGGGCTCTCATGCTTTTATTTTCCTCCCTTTAAAAGATTCCTCGACACTTAACCTCTTATGGCCCACTAAGCTATGTTTGAAACTTAAACCTGTACAACCACAAGGTCAAAACTCAACACTGACACCTCATTTAAAAGATTAAAATCTCTAGTTTCAGAAACTGTCTTGTTTCAAAAAGTGGCTTAAGTCCACATCAGGATAAATGCAGTTTTTTCTCTTTGTTTTTGTAACCACTTTTGAAAATCAATAACTTCGAGATGCTTCATGCCAGACATGAAACATCCACAACATCACTTCTAAACCTTGTCATCTATATCTGGGTGAAATTTGAGTTTTCTAAGTAAAAGCTTGTAGGAGTTGTAGAGGTTTTAGTCTCAGGTGACCAAACACCAGGCAGAGCTGTACTCACTGTCCACGCTCTCGTCTGAAGACTCTGTGCCAATAAAACCAGCTTTGTCAGTGCTCAGTGTCCTCTTTTTCTAAGTCAACTTTGCTCTCATCATGGAAAAATTCACCAAACATCATGAAATCTTAGCTACCAGTCATGGATTGTACTTCTATTGTTGCGCACATGAATGTGAATTAAGATGCACAGCAGTAAGTAGGTCTCACCAATGATCTAAATGGCTACAGCTGGCTTCATGTGAAGGTTAAGGTGATTGGTTACTGTACAGGTGATCAACAGAACTGTTGGCCAATAAACATTCTCTATTAGAACTATTATATAAAACCACTGTGCGCTATTGGTTGGTCAAGCAGGGAGAGCTTGTTGTCTATCACAAGCTGTCCTGGGATGAAAACTCAACAGAAAACAATGGGGTCACTTTTTTCTTGCAGCTAGATCCCTTAGAAAAACAAACACTTGCAGCTTTGTCAGACTGACATTGAGGAGGAAATGCTCTAAGACTGTGAAGCTGCTGTTATACTACTCTTGCCTGTGCTGTCTGTCTGTTTGTTGCCTGAAATGTCCTCTTTAAAGTGGTGAACCTTATTAAACTACTTTGTTGTGAAAACTATACAAACTTGAGACCTAAGGAGACCACCTTTCCTGAGTGAATATTCAGGGTACGGGCGTCAGGATGTGACGTAATGACCCCAAACAGGTAGGACGTCCCTGTTGTTGGTGAAGAAAACTGTAAAACAACTTTTCCTGCTCTTTCTTTCGTCTTCACTGTCCTCCGTGTGTGTCCTCATTTGACTTAATCGTCCGACACGACACCGCGAGTGAGGCTCTGTAATAATCAACCACAAAGTGAGAGCAGATGTTTAATAAGGAAGTGAAATAACACTGCCCATGGAGGTGTTTCACTCCAATGTTCTATTTGAAGCTCTGAGCGTTGTATGTTTTCATTTACAATCGCAGTCATCAGCAGTCTAAAGTTACTGTAACTGTGGATGTTGGAATACTTGACTCTGGAGTCTACATGCATTTCTGGAGGAATAAAAACATATTTCATGTTCATGCAGCCGCAAATAACTCAGAGTTTACTCAAAGTGTCCCTGAGAGAAATTAAGAATTGGTTTGTTGCATATTTTCTGCACGGAAACAGTTCAGAGGAATTATTTAGTCTTCAAGGAAAGCGTCTGGCCAAGAGTAATCGCTCTTCAGAGGTTGAACCTGTCCCCAGACATGCATCATCCTCATCATCCTCATCATCATCATCATCATTGCAGCAAAAGCTCTGACTGAAAAACCTGAACCACAAACAGCTATAGAGTAATGTATGTTTAGCGTTTGACTAATGCGACGGCTCTGTGGGTCTGTCTGTGGGTCGACCAAAATAAATGGATGACATTTTTGATAGTGTGCCATGACATTTCGCAGACGCTCAGGGTCTCCTGTGGATAAATTACAAAAACTTCAGGGATCCCTACTCAAGGCTGACATTTTTATCCTCCATTCCAAACTCTGGACAGGAATTATTGAAATATTTGCTGCAGATATCGAGCTCCTCCTGAGATTCACTGAAATCTTTGGAAGTCTCTAGACTCTAATTCTTCTGCAGAATTGGATCCAATATCTTTGTCTGTCTGTAGCTTTTTTGTACGACCAAATAAAGTAAACCTACATTCTCAGGACTTTCTTTTGTTTTGCTACTTGAAATCGCAAACCCTAGTGTGCTAACATGACGATGTCTGCAGTTCCAGATTAATATCTTCAAAAGACAAAATACGCATTATGTTGTTTTATCTAACCTCATATTACTTCATATAAACTCAGCAAGCAAATCTCAAGTCATCCCACCTTATCTCATCTCATCCTAAGTGATGTGCAGATCGATACTGGGAATACGATACCTACAATACTTGATCTGTATGCTCTAATATCGGATCTCAAATCAAAATATCGATACTTTTGATACTCAAGATTATTTAAATATTTGAGGTAATGTTTATTATTAAGGGGACAAAATGTAGTAATGAGAATTGAGATTTTGTCGAAATGATGCATGGCTGGTAAAACATTTTCTTCCACCTCCTGAGTGCAGAATGTGTAAGTGGGGTGTTAAGAATGTGTGGAAGGCTTAGGTAAGGAATGCATAAGCACAGTATGATGTAATGCATAAGCAGTGAAACCCCCAAGTGCAAAATGTGTAAGTGCAGAATGTGTAAGTGCAGACTGTGTTAGTATGAAATATGTAAGTGTGGAATGTGTAAGTGCAGACTGTAAGTGCAGAATGTGTGTGTTCTGGTTGTGTAAGTGCAGACTGTGTAAAGGCAAAATGTGTAAGTGCAGACTGTGTAAGTGCGGAATGTGTAAGTGCGGAATGTGTAAGTACAGACTGTGTTGGTATGACATATGTAAGTGTGGAATGTGTAAGTGTGGAATGTGTAAGTGTGGAATGTGTAAGTGCAGACTGTGTAAGTGCAGACTGGTAGTATGGAATATGTAAGTGCAGACTGTAAGTGTAGAATGTGTATGTTCTGACTGTGTAAGTGCAGAATGTGTGTGTTCTGGTTGTGTAAGTGCAGACCGTGTAAAGGCAAAATGTGTAAGTGCAGACTGTGTAAGTGCAGGATGTGTAAGTACAGAATGTGTGTGTACTGAATGTGTAGGTACAGAATTTGTAAGTGTAGAATGTGTAAGTGTGGAATGTGTAAGTGAAGACTGTGTAAGTGCAGACAGTGTTAGTATGGAATATGTAAGTGCAGAATGTTTAAGTGCAGACTGGTAGTATGGAATGTGTAGGTACAGAATCTGTAAGTGGAATCTGTAAGTTCAGAATGTGTAAAGGCGAAATGTGTAAGTGCAGAATCTGTAAGTGCAGAATGTGCTAGAGCACGATGTGTATGTACTGAATATGTAAGTGCGATGTGCACAAGTGCTTAATGCCAATGTACGGAATGTGTAAGTGTAGAATGTGTAAGTATTGAATGTTTAAGTGTAGAATGTGTTAGTGTAGAATGTGTAAGTGTGGAATGTGTAGCATTTTCTGTATGAAAATTCCATTTTACATGCAGGTCATAGAGAAGAGCAACCTATACTTGAAGTTTTCCTTTTTGCTTTAAAATTCATTGGTGTGGCTCATATTCAGGTGTGTATAATAGTCTGTAAAACATAGGAATATAACTTTTTTATATAACCTAACTTGTCTTATCTCACCTTACCTCAACCCAACTCAGCTAATCCCGTTTTATCCCATCCTAAACTGTCTAATCCTACAATATCTCATTTTCTCATCTCACCTTTTACCATCCCACATAGTCAGATTTTACCTGATCTCCTCCTTGCGTGTCCCATCATTAATAAAAGCCTCATTTCAACTTGTCTCATTTCATCATCTCAGCTCAGTGTACAATCAAGCATGATATCAAAATTTGAACCTGTCACACCCTTTAGAGGGTTTTCACACATCACTGATTCTCTGATATTGGACCTCCCTGGTTTGTTCGCATCTTTTAATTCTTAATATGAGTCAAATACTGAAGATAAAAAAGACTCAGCTTGACTTAATGACAAACCTGAGGCACCTGTGTGTCTGTGGTGTAACAAAGCTTCTTCATCCTCATGGTGGAACGAATGACTCACCAAACCGTTCATTATTACAAAGCAGAACAGAAACCAGGAGCCAAAAATAGACTCCTATTAAGCTCCTGAGCCATGTTTTTCTATAGGCGTGTTATTATATGGCCGTGAGGTGAGTACAGATCTCAGAGTGACACGTTTCTACATGTTAGACATTAAACTCTGATCAAGCATCAGGTCGTTCAGCGCTGCACTCTGACAGATGAGGACATACTGTACTGAAGGGCAACCATTGAGTTTGATGTAAAAGTCGAGATTTAAGCTGAATAAAAGCTGTGCGGCTCAACACGAGGCTCGGTAAAATTACCAGGTTTCATATTTCATCTACTTCCTGTGGTTGAGGTAATAGCTTAATCCCAGCAGCCCCCCACGTAGCACGGGGCCCCTGCACCCCCGACCCCGGCCCGTTCGCCTGCTCGGAGAGTTTGGAAGACCTCAGCTGTTGAGCTGTGTTAAAGAGCTGCAGGAATGTGTTTTAAGTGGTCTCTGTGTTTTGGATGGGGCTGGTTGAAGCTCTGCACTCACTCCCCCCCCACCCTCCACCACCCCACCCCTCCACCCGCCTCTTCACTTTCTACTGGCGAGGGGCCAGGCGCTGCTGCGGGGCGGTGGGTCCCTCTCTGAAGGTGACGATGTTACGAGCCTTCGTTAGCGGCTCCTTCTGTGGCGAGGGGAGCTGTGACGTGACGGCTCTGGAGTAACGAGTGATGAATGTTTCTTTTTCAGGCTGGGGGGGCTGTAACCTGCACTGTGTCTCAGAACATCCTCTTTATTTGTTCTGCATAATTAAAAATAACACGTAAAGGAAGAAATAAGAGAGACAAGTGGTATACACTGCAGGAAGAGGCAGTGTAAACTACAGAAAGACACAAAAATAGTTGTAATGATTCCAAACTGCTAACAAAAAAACATGTTTGATAATAAAAAACAACATTTATTGCAACAATGAAACATGCATCTATATGTGTGTGTCTGTATGTGAAGAGGGATTAGTTTACTATCAACTCTCTGCAATTGTAATATTATACATAACAGAATAACTATGAAGGTAATTAAGAAAAAACACAGACATATCTAAAGAAGAAATTTAATTTAACTTTTTCAAGCATCCTCTGTAACATTGTATGAGGGTACAGTTTCTTAAAACGTTGAAAAATAATATAAAATCTCATACTATTAATGATAATAACTGTATCTCAGACTTTTTACTTTTTTTTATCTTGCACTTAGACAATATATCTGAACACTGACATTTTGTTTCAGAATTTTAACATTTTATTGCAAATTTTTGGCTTTTTATCTCAGAATTTTGATTTTTTTTCTTACAATTTCGACTTTTTATCTCTTTTTAATCTCTAAAATTTTGACTTTTAATCTCACAATTATGATTTTTTTTCTTACAATTTCGACTTTTTATCTCAGAATTTTGACCTTTTGTCTCAAAATTTCGACTTTTTATCTCAGAATTTTGACCTTTTGTCTCAAAATTTTGACTTTTTATCTTTGTCTATCTCTAAAATTTTGACTTTTTATCTCAGAATTTTGTTTTTTTTTCTTACAATTTTGACTTTTTATCTCAGAATTTTGACCTTTTGTCTCAAAATTCTGACCCTTTATCTCAGAATTTTGACCTTTTGTCTCAAAATCTTGACTTTTATCTCAGAATTTTGACCTTTTGTCTCAAAAGTTTGACTTAATATGGGTCAAGAAAAATAAAATCTTTAACAAAGCCAAGTTTCTTTTCTTTTTTTTTTAACTGGTGGAAATGAACCTCCATAATAATGCCTCACCACATGCTTTAAAACAAAAAGAATTATATATATATATAGACGTATAAATCTTGTGCAAAAATTTCAAAAAATGCCTCATGATCTTAGTTTAAATTATTACAACCATTCATTGAGATTTTGAGGCATTTAAATTTCCAGCTGACACAAAGGTGGCCTCTCACAGGTGAAAATCACAAAGAAAAGAGGGGTATCACTGAATATCTGCAGGTTATCTGTATTCAGCATTTTCTGCCACAGAGTGCATCTCTGCAAACAGTCAGAGTTTCATGTTTTCTTCTCAACATCTGGACAGGTTGGTGCATCAGAATAACGTCAGTAGCTTAGTGCAGCTTTGATTTATTATGAATATCAATGGGTTGTAGAACAAGCTGAATGGAAAATCATCCATTTATGTACAATTTTTTCCAATATTTTAGGAGAGTATGGGATATAAAAAGCTCATCCTACTGGCTCACTCTTTCTGCGTTTAATCTGCCGCCAGCCTCCAGTCCTGCAACAAAAGAATCAAGATGGAATACGCAGCTTTTATCTCTCAGGGGAATAAACCACGGCGAGTATTAAATGCCAAGTAAATGAATTGGACATCCTGCCTCATCTTGTTCACATTTCACAGACCCAGAGATTCAGGATTCCTGCGCTGTATTTCCAAAGGTTTCAGGAGAAAGAGATTTTTATCCTATGAGACAACCTCTCCTCTGATAAAAATGACCGCAGACAAAAGAGGGAGCAGATGAGAGCTTGGCTGGCTGCCTCAGAAAGCCACACATGAGTGTATTTAATTGCCAGACAGACCAGTATAATTCTTCCATAATCTGAATTTGTACAGTCACTTGAGCGAGGCCGTAGCACGCTGACAGTATATGTTGGGTATCAAGACAAAGTGCCTGGTGCACATCAGAGAGGCAGAAAAAAAGAGAGAGATAAAGCGAGTATTGTGGAGTGGAGGGCCTCACGGCTGTACCAGCGACTGTAATGACCGTGAACAAGCACTCCTTCAGAGCCGACCTTCCATGTCTCCGTCAGACAGACATAAAAACGTCCCTCAGCCCTTGACAGAGCGCACTTGTCTGGTGACGGCTTTTCAATCTGGTTATCTTCTGAAACGCAGACGTGCGAGGGCCTCTGGGTGCCCTGCAGAGTCGGTGGTAGCAGAGAGAGCGGCCTTGCTTCCTCTCAGAGCGCCACATTCATTAGAGACCTCCTGTCATGGAGACGGAGCAGGGGAGGGGGGGGGGGTTTCTCTGTGCATGTTTATGCCTTTCTGCAGAGGTGCCAACATCTTCACTGAATGATAGATACCTCGAGTAAGGTCAACACTCCCACCCCCCCAGCAAAAGCATCCCTGTGTTTTCCCTTGACCCCTCAGAAAGGTCTCCTCGCCTTGTTGCATCTGTCCCACTCTGGAGACACTCAAGGAGAGCGAGTGATTTTTAAAAGGCAGAGTGCAAGGCTGCAGTTGTAGATCTTCCACGTCTGCGTCCTTGAAAGGCCTTGAAGGATTAGTCTGTGTGGTCCAAACTTTCCCTGATGACACGTCTGTCAGTGCAGAGCTTCCTTTGAGATCCTTTAAGTGCAGGGATGGATTCTGGGGGAAAACTTTTGATTCAGTTTCAAACAAACTTAAGTCATGTTCTGTAAAACGTAGATAAAAACAGAACAATGATTTGCAAATCTTGTTTAAAACATATTCAACTGAATACACTACAAAGACAAAAATGTACAGTTCAACCTGATAAACTTATTTGTTTTTTACAAGTATTCACTCATTTTGAATGTGATGCCTGCATCATGTTCCTAAAAAGCTGGGACAGGTTCATGTTTCCCTCTGTGTTTCATCATCTTTCCTTTAACACTGGTTCAGTGTTTGTGAACTGAGGACACTGATTGTTGAAGCTTTGATGCTGGAATTCTTTCACATTCTTATTGATGAACAACTTCAGTTGCTCAACAGTCCGGGGTCTCTGTTGTTGTTTTTTGTGCTTCACACATTTTCAATGGGAGACAGGTCTGGACTGCAGGCAGGTCAGTCTAGTAGCTGCACTCTTCTACTACGGAGCCACGCTGTTGTGACAGGAGCAGAATGTGTCTTGGTTTCATCGACTTGCTGAAATAATCAGGGACGTCCCTGAAAAAGACAAAGTGTCTTGGATGGCAGCAGATGTTGCTCCAAAACCTGTTTGTACCTTTCAGCATTAATGCTGCCTTCACAGATACTGGGACAGTTACCCATGATGCCATGGGCACTAACACACCCCCATACCATCACAGATGCTGCTTTTGAACTTTGCTCTGAGAACAATCCTGATTGTCCTTTTCCTCTTTGGCCCGGAGGACACCACGTCCATGATTTCCAAAAAGAGTTCTGAAGTGTTCCTGAGCCCACGTGCTAATATCCTTTACACAATGATGTGGGTTTTTAATGCAGCGCCGCCTGAGGGGTCAAAGGTCACGGCCATTCAATGTTGGTTTTGGGCCTTGCTGCTTACGTGCAGAGATTTCTCCAGATTCTCTGAATCTTTTGATGATATTATGGTCTGTAGATGATGAAATCCATCAATTCCTGCAGTTGGACATTGAGAAACATTGTTCTTAAACTGTTGGACTATTTGCTCACGCAGTTGTTGACAAAGTGGTGAACCTGGCTCCATCTTTGCTTGTGAAGGACTGAGCCAGTGATGACACTCACCTGTTTCCAATGAACCTGTTCACCTGTGGAATGATCCAAACAGCTGTTTTTTCAGCATTCAGCAACTTTCAGTCTTTTGTTGCCCCTGTCCAAGCTTTCAAGGACCATATTTAAGCAATATTTGCGAAAAAACACCAAGTTTATCAGTTGGAACAATAAACATCTTGTCTTTGTAGTGTTATCAGCTGAACATAGTTTAAACAGGACTTGCAAATCATCGCATTCTGTTTTTATACGTTTCACAAAGCGTCTCAACTGTATAAAATCATAAGCCGGCACTTCTAGTTCCTGAAAGATTTCTCCCAGAGCCTCAGAGATTCTCAGTTATTTGCATAAAAAGCTGCTGGAGGACGCTGGTATTCAAACCGTCCTGGTTAATGTTCCCACAAGTGAGATTTTCTTTCCTCTCTCTGTCATGAAAGCTTTAAATGCTGTTAGAATAATGCACTGAAAACTAATTAGCGTCTTTTCTGTTCACATTTTCTGTCACGCTTGTTTGGTTTCCAGCTTAAATCAAGCTGCTACGCTTCCTACTGTGCAGAGAGTTCGTTTGAACTTGTTTCAGCTCGTGCTCCTCCAAATACAAGTTCATTGAGCATGACATAGGTTTGAGAGTTTTTGAATCTGTGGGTAAATCTTGTCATCTGGAAAGTACATAACAGGAGTCCATCTGCAGGTCCATCTGCTTTCTGCATTGCACGACATCAGATATTATCTTCCGGATGAGGTGGATGTGTTTGGGGTTTGAGGGTAGGTTGATGATTTTTTGACTTACTGGATGTGTTCTCTCCTTGACCAGAGGGCATATTTTCATCCATCGCTGCTCTCCGTGTGATGACGGCTTCTGCCTCCAGTGAGCTGTAAGTGCTTTTCATAGCTGGAGGCGCTCGCTGCCTTCAGCTGCAGGTCGCTGTTATTGCTCAACACCAGCAGTGTGTTTCTTTAAATGCAGGTTAAAGGTAAACAAACGCGTATCCTCCCCCTCTTAATCTGTCCCCTGAGTATCAGCCATAATTAGCCCTCAGCTGTAACAGAATCCCATCCAGAATAACCGCTAATGGAAGCTGGTGACCAGAAGTGACTCCTGAATTCAGGCTGATAGTAAAAACCCCAAAAAGAGGACCCCCCCTTACCAGGCTCTTTGAGAAACTGCAAAAAAAAAACCCAACATGCTCCGAGACAATAAAACAGCTTCATAACCCAAATATTTGGTGAAAACACTCCTTTTCTATTTGCGGGGAAATTTTTCTAAAAATTAACATGAAGAAAACTATTGATGCACATTTCCATCAGTCAAAAATAAGTCAGAGAAAATCTGGCTCTGTTAAGATTTTCAATTTTTTGTTTTTAGACAAGCAGTCAAAATTATGACTCGTTTTCTCAAAAAAACCCCCCAAAAAACTCTTATCCCATAATTTTGCCTTTTCATCTCAAATTTTGACATTTAAGCTTGAAATTTTGATTTTGTGTCATAATTCTGACTATATCTTCAGTATTGACATTGATCTCCTAAATTTGACTTTTTGTCTCATAATTTTGACTTTTAATCACAAAATTGGACTTTTATTTCATTAGTGTCACTTTCTCTTCTTTAGTTGGGATTTTATCTCAAAATGTTGCCTTTATTTCCAAAAAAATTGACTTTTAATCATAAATTATTGACCTTTCTTACTCAAAATATTGAATTTATATCTCATATTTTTGACGTTCCCATCATAAAATTTTCACCTTTTATGTAATTTTTCTGACTCCATCTCCCAGATTTTGACTTTTTATCTAGAAATTCTGACTTTTATATCATTAATACAACTTTATCGCCTTAATTTGACATTTTATCTTAAAATGTTACCTTCAGATCTGAAAATTTTGAATTTTAATCATAAAATATAAACACTTTTCTTAAAATATTGACTTATTATCTCATATTTTTGACTTTTCATCACAGATTTTTTTTCCTAAATTTGATTTTTTTAATTTCATATTGACATGTCTAATTTAAAATTTTGCCTTTTCATCTCAAAATCTTGGCTTTTCATCTCACAATTTTGACTATTATGTCATTATCCCGACTATCTAAAAAGGATCCCTTTTATCTCAAATTTTTACGTTTTATCTTAAAATATTGACTTTCTATCTCATAATTCAGACTTCATCTCCCATTTTTGACTTTTTATCTCAAAATTACAACTCAGTAACGGCAAAATAACATTCTCAACAAATTCAAGGTTTCATTTTGATTTTTTTTTAACAGGCGTAAGACGGCTTCTATGATAATGCCTCCCCATATTCTTGAATAAAATGAAAATATATACATAATTCTCTGGTGCAAAAACATAAATAATGCCTGAAGATCTCAAAGTTTGATGTAGATTTTGAGGTGTTTAATTCATGGTGCCTCCCACTGGTCACGACCATGAAGAAAAGAGAGGAACTACTGTAGATCTACAGTTGGTGTGTAAAAGTACATTACCACTTCAGCATTTTCTGTCTGAGAGTGCAGACAGAAAATACATAATTTTACATAATTTTACCACCAAGAAGGAGGACGAGTTCGGCAGAAAGGACGTTTGGTCACTTTACTTAAACTCAGCCCTGATAAAAATTCACTGAACCATCAAACAGGAAACACAACTGTTCAAACTGGACAACAAATTCAATTGCAAACACTCCTGACACTACTCTTAAGATATCAACTACAGCATTGTTTCATTCATGTGGTAAACCAAAATGTACCAGAGAATCTTTCCAGTGTTGAACAACTTCATGATTAATGTGACTGACAAACACAATAGCCTGGCTCCTGGAAACTTCCTTGCAACACAGAGCAGAAAGTTGTGAAGTGATGGAGTGGATGCTGCAGAGGAACCCCCTGCTTGGAAGGAATTAAAGCTGAAGGGATGGGCCCTAAATCATCTGTAGGAGTGGGCTCGCAGAGATGTCCTCTCAGTGTACAAACTCAAGCTGTATTTCCTTTCCAGCTAATAATAACAGAGAGAGAGAGAGAGAGAGGGAGAGAGAGTTCCTTTCCTGTGTTTGGGCTGTGCCACGAGGCTGTGTGAGTCAGCAGAGCTATTATTATCACTACACACTCCTGAATAAGATCTGAAGAGCAGAAAATGACAAGAATTCACATTCAGACTGGTGGAATAGAGGGTAGAAATTTCACTTTTATGACTTGTTAATGGCAAAGGCAAAAGGCTTTCTGTCTCTGAACGTGACAGGATTGTTGAGCTGCACAAGCAAAACCTTTGAAACCATCACTGTGGAGGTTTGTCGCAATAAGAAAGCCATTTAAATGGGAGTACTCCAAAAAAATAACCCAGCCGTGCTTTGCTGAAGGATCTTACAGACTGTCCATGAAGACACAAGCGATCCTCGATACATGTTAAGGCCGTTAGTGGTGCCGACTGCTGCCTATTCACCTAAAGACGGCATTCAATGACACAAACTCGTGCATTTGGACTTTGAAAAAGAGCACAAAACATGTGACACTAAAAAGTGGAGGGTATTCTTATTGGTCCTGATGGTTTGACGCATCCACAAGGTCGTGTCTGCAAGTTCACGTCCACAAGGTTGAATGGTGTTGTTCAAGTGGAAACTTTCCGTATCGTGCACCTTTGACAGTTGGCAATTGTCAGACAGGGTGTGCAGACAACATGGCAGAAGAATAAGAACTCCAAGTATTCAAAATAGAATATTAGAGGTATTTCAAACTGGGGTAACAATATCATGAGCAATTCCCCCACGCTTGGCAGAGGAATGGACAAAAGAGAATGTTATAAATGGTGTAAACCAATGTAAATGTCATCTACTTTAGTTTAGTGCTCTGGTAGATGTGTATTTGCGATACACTGCCCCCTGCAGTTTGGGAGTGGACACCGCGGAGTGTCAAAAAGTATAAAAGCAACAGATGTAGCTTGTGCTGATTCTGCATATCTAAGATTCAAGATTCAAGAAGCTTTGTTGTTATTTTTTCACACACGAGTAGCTTGAAAGTTTACCTTCAAGCTCCTGTTTTTCAGCCCAATGAAAAATCAACAGTGTATCACAAAAGTGAGTACACCCCTCACATTTCTGCAGATATTTATCTTTTCATGGGACAACACTGACAAAATGACGCGTTGACACAATGAAAAGTCGTCTGTGTGCAGCTTATATAACAGTCTAAATGTATTTTTCCTTCAAAATAACTAAAAATATAGCCATTAAAAGCTAAACTCCTGGCAACAAAAGTGAGTACACCCCTTAGTGAAAGTTTCTGAAGTGTCAATATTTTGTTTGGCCACCATTATTTTCTAGAACTGTGATACACTGTAAGAGACACAATGTATAAAATGGGATAAAAAGAGATCTTAAAAAATAAAGAAATACAAATTATGAGTCAAAATAACATCACTAAATATGTAAGGTAGTTCAGTAATTTTGCACTAGTGATGAGGTGTGTACTAATTTATGCCAATGTCCAATGGTGGCTGGCAGTGTGGAGATGTCACAGCGGGCATCCTTCATGATTGAGGGCCTTTGCCTGTGCAGGGCTCGCAACAGAAAGCCTTACAAAGAGCTTCTCACAGGAGAATAATCTCTCTCTTTTGGAGCATCCTGCCTGTTCCCCTGATCTAAATCACATTGAGAACATTTGGGGATGGATGGAGAGAGAAGTTTATAAAAATAGACGTCAGTTTCAGACACTGGATGACAAACATGAGGTGCAACGTCGAATCTTTCTTGTGCTTCTTGAACTTTTCTCCCAGGTCTTAAAACTTTACTCACTCCAAGGATTGTCAAACGCAAAATGCAAATTTTAACGACTGTGAGACCAGCAGCTCCGCTTTTCTCTCGTTGAATGAAAGAAGATCTCAGACAAGTGACAGCAGCACATGAAGGAGGAAATAACACATAAAGGGTCGAGGAATGTTTTAATCATAGTCATTCGAATGAGGGATTATATGTGGCCGCTGCACTCGGTGTGAAACGCATTGTATGGCCTCCATGGAAAGGCTGTCATTAGTGAATGTGTGGGAGGCTTTTCACAGCATGGAGCTGACCTCACACTGTAATCAAATGCATCCATAGGTTAATAAATATTCACTGCCAAGGAGGAAAACAAAGGCGGTTTGCTAAAGTCTCAAACCATCCTCAAACCTCTGCTTTCTCATTATGGGATCCGTTTCAGTTCGTCTGCTATTATAGTTCTGTTTCGGTGTTTTACAGTCCTGGATGTGGAAGTGTCAAAGTTTAAAATGGGTCACAGGATGTCAGGCTGTGAGAAATCTGCCCACGAGTGAATACATGAAAGCGAAGCAGGGTACTGCGGTTCACAAAACTACATATTGTGATAGAGATTGAGAGAATGAGGACACGAGCGAGGAAACGGGGAAGAGGAGGGGAGAGTTCAGCGGCGAGGGAGGGCCGAGGGAGGGATAAAAGCAGGAGGCCCAGACAGGCTAGAACAAGAAAGCAAAGAAAAATATCTAATTGGAATCAAGTGTCCTGACAGAGTGCGTGGGCGACTGGATTCCACAAAGCGTGCTGCTTTTCCACTCGCAGAGAAGAAGTACAAGAGTGCAAGGAGGGAAAAAAATGATTGAAAATCCCCTCGCATTTCAGTAATTTTATTTCTGGGCGGGTTTGTTTAAGACAAATGATAGCAGGGTGTGGAGGAAGGCCACAACAGAATTTCCATTTCAAACTCTCTCTGCTAACAGATGTGAGGCAGCGCTCGGCCTGTGTGTGTGTGTGTGTGTGTGTGTGTGTGTGTGTGTGTGGTTGGCTCTCAGACAGAGGAAACGCTGCCCGCTGACAAAATCCAACCACTAATTAAATTTCCAATTTCTAATGAATCCTAATTGTGAATGAGCGCAGAGGAGTGTGTGTTTCTGAGGGCCTAAGGAGTGTGTTCCTGTGAAGACGGATGGAAGAGGTCAAAGGGCACGGCTGCTTTTTAAAGGGTCAGTTTCCTCTGATTTATGACGTGCTGCTGCTCATCGAGGGAAACATCTCAAAGATCTCGTTTGTACAACTTCACTGATGCAAATAAGGAGATTTTCTGAATAATGACATCAAAACTTTAAAAGCCAGATGTGAAACTGGAACCAGCAGCTATGTAGCTCAGCTTAGTATGAAGACTGAGAAAAAAACAATCAATTCTTAACACTTCAATCTGAATTTAAACCCAGAATCCATGGTAAAAGCATGAGTGATCTGGTGTTATCTTCATATTTTCAATCAGAATCAGATTCGCCTTCATTGCCAAGTATCTTTAAGAAGCATACAAGGAATTTGACTTCGCTGTCAACTGTGCTCTCTGTACAAAACAAGTGTGACTGAATGTTAAATATCAAATATATAAAAAACAGAGATTAAGTTATTAAAAAATAAGAAATACAAAAAAAACTTTTGTATAAAAAGAAAAAAAAAATTGACTTGTTGAAGAGCTCCCCTAGTGGTAAAACAAGTTTATACAATACTTTTTTTTTTTTGGTTTACATTCTGTGGGATTCTTGTATTCTCCCAGTCAATGCAGAACCAATCCAGGATGTCAGATATCTAGGGTGTTATTATTATTTTAAATTTATTCAGACTTAAATATGTAAAATTTTAGCTTCGCTTGGTCTTTTGTATGCATAATTATGTTGAAATGCTGAGCATTAGCATTGAAATAAGGCTCAATATTTCAAAACTGAGCTTTTCCAGCAATGAAAAGTAATAGTGTTGAAATGCGATGCTCAGCATTTTAACATTCTGCATTTGCTGAAAAGAAAGGGGGATGGTATGGGTTGGTAATTTGGGGACCTGTCCTGACTTTAGTCAAAGGAAACACCTCAAAATATGTGCCATACTTGTTGAGGAATTTTCTGGAAGCTTGACCACTTGAAGATAACTCAGGAGACTCAGATGACTTAAGTTAAAAAAGTTTATATAGCTCGATCGAGGAGAGGTGACAGACAGTACACTTGGATGCGCAGTGTAATGCAGAGTCAATTCTGCCAGACCTCTCTGTGTATTCAGTATTTATCATTTCTGAAGGTTGTTATGTCTGTTTAGGAGACCAATGAGTTCAGCTTAGGATGTCCCTCTCATCCTGATACAAGAGGAACAGTCCTCACTATGGAAGAATACGGGAATGTGTGTATCTATGGCCAAATACAGGGCTGTGACTATGTTTGAGACATACAGAGGAAATTAAGGTAATAATTGTGTCGAATAATAAGAAATTAGGAAATTTCCATGACAATACCAGAACTAAACCATTAAGTGGAAATGGTATCGTTACAGATCTGCAGGCTCAAAAAAATAGGATCCACTGACCATGAAAACATGGTCTTTTAGAACAGAAAAACAGTTGTAGTTTTTATTTTATGGATACCTAAGTGATGTTGTACCTGATGTTGTTACATTACAACACTGGGTCTTGCAGGACTAGAAAGAGAAGTGTCCAATTAATCTTGAATTTGTGCATCAAAGTGCAGAAAACAACAGTGTTTGAGATGTTTTCTACCTGATTGAACTTCATCTGAAGCTGCCAGTTTGTCCTGTATCACAAATTTTATCTCAAGAAACTTTCCAGCAGGTCAAGCTCAAAGGTGTCAGGTAAGGCTATTTCTTTTCTGAAGTGAGAAACTTATCTACCCAGAGCTTCAATCAGAGATAACCGAAACCATTTCCCAGCACCTCTAAAACTTAACTGACAACTTTGCAATATCTGGTTGGTTTATTTCCTGTACAAACAACACGTTGTGTAACTTGGAGTCGTGTCTTTATGGAGAGTTTCCCGAGCAAACAAGCAAGAATTAAAGAGTTTGCCAAAACCTTTCAGTCTGAGAAGACGAGCAAACAAATAAACACAGAGCACTCGCCAGTTACAGAAGAAGAACAAGGAGGCTGAGTTCGGTTGGATCAGTGTTTCTCAACCTTGGGGTTGGGACCCTATGTGGGGTCGCCTGGAATCCAAAAGGGGCCCCTTGAAATGTCTGGATAAAATTGAACAAAATTACTGATGAAATTGTTTTCTTCAGTAACTATTATTCTTTTAAAAATCAAAATACAACACATTGAAAAACTGTATTCTATATGTTTACATATTTAGTAAGTATTTAGTTATCAAGTATTTGAGTATTTTGTCTTTAAATATTTTAGTATTTCACAATCAAGTATTTCAATATGTTATTAAGTATTTTCAGTATTTTAGTATTAGGTATCTCAGTATTTGTGGTAGTTTATGTTGAGTATTTTAGTATTTTTTTCTATCCAAGCAATTTGCTTTTAATCTTTATTTTCCTGGATTCATTATTTTAGTATTTAAAGCAGTAGACTAAATTTACAGTGCAATACTGAACTTTGCGCTGTTTTGTTCTTATTTGTCTACAGGTGTTTACATTGTTTACTGATCTATTTGCCTTTTATTGTCACTTGGGATAAATAAAGTTTTTGGAATTTGAGAGTTCACTTCGAATAAAGTTTGTATCCTGATCAGAAAAAATAAAACTGTCACTTTGTGAACTAATCCTGGCTACTCTGTATGTACAACAAAGTATAAAAGCATGGGACAAAAAAATCTTAAGATTAAAATAATGTTTATGGGGTAACCAGAAATTTGGGATGTCAAAATGGGAACCACTGGGTTAGATGATGCATATGTTGAGTTTGTTTGTGTTTGTTACGTGTGAATGTTGGACCTTTAACCTGTAGAAGTATCAGCGTGTTAGTCGCTTTATTATAACACTCCCTCTCCTGTAGTTTGTAGAACATCAAGGCTGCAGAAAGGACGAGCTCTTCTCCATCCGCCGACCTCTGCTTATCCAAGGTAAAGCTCACTTCCTGCTGCCAAGTCTTAGTGAGGAACTCGGGGCCCTGCAGACGCTCTGCCTGACCACCAGGCAGAACCGCAGGATATAGTTTTACACATGACATATCACGAAGGAAGCCGGCCAGATTTGAGCGTGATATGCATGTCAGCGTTTTCTTTTTTTTTTCTGAGTTTCTGTTAGAACTGATGAAAATCAATCTGTGGATGTTTTCCCATCACGCTGACCTGGGCTGTCGTTCCTGCTGTGTGGGCTTCCCCCTCCGAGTCCTCTGCTGGAGCGCGGTGGTTATCTGGTTGAGGAGTCCAGACTCTCTCTTTGTCTTTCTCCGTTTTTCTCTCTTGTTCTCAGGAACACAAAGCTACAGGAGAGGGAAGTTTGTGTTCTACTTTGGTGGCGTGCTGCCTCCCTTCAAATAACACATGTAATACAGATGAGAGTGAGGAGGAGAAGAGGGGTGGGTGGGATCCCCCCAACACCCCCCAACACCCTCTAAGACCCCCCAAAGTAACGTGAGGCCACCCTGGCAAATGCCAACCCAGGCAGCAGCCTCCAGGGAGGTGACACAACTGCAGAGAGAAAGTGTCAAAACTGCAGTTCCTCTAGTGGCCTCTAGGTCTAACATCTGAAACATTGATAGAAACGCTTTCAAACACCTTTTTTCTATCAGTCTTTTAACCTTTATATGTCCCTTCATCCAGAGACGACCTACAGGTCACCGGCCACAAACTTAAAGCTGCAGATTGTAGTTGACAAACTTGATGCTTATGTTTACGTTTTCTTCCAAACCCACAAACAAAAACCTAAGTTTATCCAGTAAAATCTCACTAAACTACACCTGGCTCGTGCATCGGCCACGTATAGTCAGCAGAAATTCAACAACTCTCTCAACTGACGTCTTAAAATAAATGTTTTCGTCAGGATGTGAAAATGTGAGAGTTCAAAAAACACATCAGAGACCTGAGAGTTTTCTTTTCTCCGCTTCTTTACCTTCTACCTCACTTCCTAAATTCCTTCTTCCTTTCCCCCTTTGTTTTCACTTTTTCCCTCTTTCCTTCCAATCTTCCTTCAATTCCTTGTTTCTATCCTTCTTTCTTCTTTCTTCATTCTTCACCTGCTTCACTTCCCATCCTTCTTTTTCCTCTTCTACTTCCTTCCCTTTTTCATTCTTCCTATTTTCTTTCCTACCTTTACTTCCACCTTCCTTCATTTCCCTTTGCCCTTCCTTCTTTTTCTATCTTTTCTTTCCTTCCTTCTGTCTTTTCTTTCTCCATTCATCCTTTATCTATTTTCCTTCTTCCCCGTCATTCTTCCTTTCTTTCTTCCTGTACTACCTCCTTCCTTTCTGCCCTTCTGTTCTAACTTTTCTTTCTTTCATTCTTTCTTTATTTCTTCTTACCTTTACTTCTTCCTAACTTCCTTTTCTTCCTTCCTTCTTCCTCTCTTACTTAACCTCCCACCTTTTTCCCCTCCTTTCCTTCCTTCCTTCCTACCTTTCTGTTCTAAACTTTCTTTCTTTTTCTTTCTTTCTTTGTTCCTTCCTATCTTTACTTCTTCCTTACTTCCTTTTCTTTCTCCCTTCTTCCTCTCTTACTCTACCTCCTTCACTTTTTCCCCTCCTTTCCTTCCTTCCTTCCTTCCTTCCTTCCTTCCTTCCTTCCTTCCCTTCTTGCTTTTCTTTCCTTTTACCCTTTTCCTCTTTCTTCCTTTCTTTCTTTCCTTCCTTCCTATCTTTAGTTCTTCCTTACTTCCTTTTTTTTCTCCCTTCTTCCTCTCTTACTCTACCTCCTTCACTTTTCCCCCTCCTTTCCTTCCTTCCTTTCTTCTTTCCTTCCTTCCTTCCTTCCCTTCTTGCTTTTCTTTCTTCTTACCCTTTTCCTCTTTCTTTCTTTCCTTCCTTCCTTCCTTTCTTCTTTCCTTCCTTCCTTCCTTCCCTTCTTGCTTATCTTTCCTTTTACCCTTTTCCTCTTTCCTTCCTTCCTTCCTTCCTTCCATCTTTTCTGCATCTCTTTCTGCTGTTTTCAGGTCAAAAAAGTCTGAATCCAAAAACCCGTCCTGATAAAATCCAGATCCTGATCCTGTCATAAAATCATCCTGACACATTTTGCTCATATCGCCCCCTAGTGGAGAACATTTCTATTGGTCAAAAGCAAAGTTTATTGATGTTTGTGCTGCTTGTAACACTGCACCTTCTCACAGTATCATATGTGAACCAGAAACATGTAAAAGGCTCAGTACAGGGAGGTAAAAATCTGAATGATGAAGGATTTAAAGAAGCAGGACGTGATGAGTTCAGAGACGTGGAACTGAGACGGAGCTGACGACAAAGATGTCAGTTTTATCAGGAGGAAGTTTGGGGACATCGGTTGGAAACGGAGCCCAAACGGCCGCACAGGGCTCAGATAATGAAAGCCTCTTCAAGATAACATGATGAAAATTAGCAGCAGAGACTTCTATTTTTACAACACAATGTGTAAAGTAATGACAGCCGAGTGCAGTCTTTGGTTCTGCGTTAATTAGTCCCACTTTCTGATGAGAGGCCTCGCTGCTGTAATTAGTGGTTAGAGCCGAGGAGAGACATTGTTATTTAGGGGTGACGTTGGCGCAGTAGGAGTTACATCTGCGACCATAAAACCCTCCAAACAAATAGGGCTCAGAGTGAGATTTTCCCACATATTTCTTAAATGGAACACCAGGTTTCTGCCGCTCCACATCCATCCCAGCACCTGTGACGGGGGGAGCGATCGGGGACCACTTTGAGGGTGTAATTGAAAACCTTCGGCTCTTTCTGCGGTGGACACGCTATTCGAGGCTCGGAGGGCACAGAGGGAAACTTAACTCCAGTTATTGTTCGCTATATAACCATAATCAAGGGAACACCCTCTCTCACTGTAAAGCCAAAAATAGTGGCATGAAGTGAGAGTCCTCTGCTGATAAAACGCACTTTCTGTGGTGAGTCTGGAAAGAAATACAGAATGGAAATGTAGAGTAGACGTCGTGTTTGGTGCTGCAGCTGCAGACAGGAGGACATTTTTCATTAGCTGCTGTTACATTGTTCAGCAGCGTATCCACACTTGACATTCAGCCGTGGCCGTGAGGCAGGGTGGGACCTCCCTTTCTCTCATCCTGACACACCCTTTAAAGAATAAACAGAGACAGATTCCAGGCTGATAGCTGCAGACCTTCGCTCGAAGGCCGTCCTCTAACAGGTCGTTCATCCTGCTCCACCAAAGGTCAAAGGAAGCGAGTTAGAGGTCATGAAATCTCAACCAAGAGGAAAGAAAACTTACAACTAGTTCAAGCCCTTTGTGGTTCAACACACTTTTTTTTCTGTCTCTTCTCTGGATCTAAACTGGTTTTGATAACATTAGAGTCCTCAACCATGATGACAAATAATGACGGATGAGACGACCACCCTATTCAATCCGTCTCTTTCTGCTAAAATAAATGTGTTGTCGTCCTGCGGCTTCACTTTGTTTCAGATCCGGCAGGTTTGATCCTCATTTTGCATGCTTACGCAAAATTCAACCACTTTGCATGAAGCAGATCGAGCAGGACAGGAAGTCAGAAATGAAAGATTACATTGATTTTCAAAATAAAAAAAAAACAGGTATACCAATGCAAATAGGCGCGACAGGTTTGACGTTTATAGGGTCTGTTACGCTGCATTATGTAACAATGTAATAGATTTTGACATTATTTTGTAATAAAGGCGCATTTTCTAGTAAAATTCTTGAACGCAATAGGTAATAAATTTGCCTGCATTATGTAGTGATTTCTTACATATTGCATCGGTTATTACAAAATGCAAGTGTTGCACTATTTGGGACCAAAACCACACCACACTGCTCTCTTTGCGGCTCAAAAGCACGAAAGTGGGAGCCAAACGCATAACAAAGTTCCCACTCAGGATCCAAAACACATACAAAAGTGCCCACTTGGAGTCATTATACTGACTTTAGTGGGAGCAGAAATAAGCCCACTAGAATGGGAGCCAAAACAGGCACCAAGCGCCCACTTTGGAGCCAAAATACACACTAAAAGGATCTCTGGGAAGACCTTTATCTTATGAAAATTGTGTCTATATTTCTCTCGGAAGTTGCTATTTATTGTGATCTGATAGCTCTTAACTTGAAACTTTAATCCCTGTGTTTCCTTTGGTTGTCTGTCTTGTCTTTCGTGTAGTATCTACCTTTGAAAATCCTAATCTAAAACAAAGAGTGACAGTGTAAGCACTTGAACTAATTTGTGCATCCCTATCTGGGATGAAAAATACTTATTTGTTTCAGTCACTCTTCAATATCAAGCTTTGATTGTGTATCCACTCTAACTGATCTTTGAGTCTCTGCCTCCTTTTTAGTCTCTCAGCATCAAATTTGTTTGTGTTTTAAAGATTTTCTTCTGTCCAAAGTGACTTTTTTACTCACTAACTTTGAGTCTTTACAAGATGGCACAACAAACTCTGTCTCCATGTTTTCAATCTGAGTTCATATTAGGTCTTTCTCATTCAGATGCAATAATGTTGTGTCCTTTCCTGCCTGTGGTTTAACATCTAACTTCATGTTCAGACCCACAGACTCTCTCAACACCTTTAAATCCTCTGCTGAACATGCAGTTATTCTCCATCACTTTCATTCAAAGCCCTGGCTTCGTGTCACCATCTAATAATGAATGCAAATGTGAAACTACTGGCTGCACTCAGCGGTTATCTGTTTTCCTAAACAGAAACACAGAAAAATATGTTTTCACTCAATAATAAAGGATCAAAGCCTCTGCGTTTGAAGGTTTTATGAAGAGTAAAAGCTGTTTAAAGCTGTTTTATCCTCCTTTTACTTTCTAACACAACTTATTCCAAGGATATTAAACAATCACCAATCACCTCTTTTGCAAAACCAGCCTGTGTTCATCACGCCAAGTCCCATCGACAAGCATAATGTTTGTTTTCTGACCGCCGTGGAGAGCTGTGTGTGTCTGTTACTGTAACGAATGGCGGAGGACTTGTCACTAACCCTGTCCAGATGGGGCGTCTGAGCGTTGGGTTTGGAAAAGTTAAAAATAGTCGGCAAAGTAACACTTCATTTATCATTCTCAGCCCTGTGGCGACCAGCTGAAAGAGAACAAATCACGTCACTTTTTCTCAACATCCAAGGAGATGCTGGAAGGGCCCTGACATTTACAGAAATGTTTGCTTTTTTTTCGGTGGAGCTAAGAAAAGAAATTCTCCTAACTCAGACCATCCGGCTCTGAAAATGTCAGATTGGAGCGAGCGTTTATTTCCAGGAGTCATTCATTAAAGCGAGCTCGGTTGGAGGATTATTTTTCTTTCCTGTTAACGCTGACAGTTTGTAGGGTTAAGAAGAACCGCCAAGCTGATTATGTTTAAGTAAGTGCTAAATTCTATGATATCCTAAAACTGAATCAAAAGCTTTTTTTGTGGAGTTCACAGAGGCTCTGTTTCAGCTCAGGTGTTTCGTGCCTCGGGGTAAAAAGTGTGCTATTTCCAACAGCGTGCATGTCGTGACATATAATGGGTGCTTTGCTGCTCGGTTGTACATGCAAAACGGCTGCTGCAGGTGTGTGTGTGTTCCACGTGTGGGTGTGTTATCTCAAAAAGACAGAGAGAGAGAGAAAGAGAGAGAGAGAGAGAGAGGGAAGGGAGAAATAGGAAGTGAGAGGGAAAGTGAGAGTCAGATGGAGCTCAACACGGTTCGCCACAGATGGTTATTGTTTAGAATTCCAGGGTCGTGATCTCATGCTGCGCTCTGCCTCTATCTCACAGACCCTGTAGGCTATGAATTAATCAAACGAAACACAGGCCTTGATATTGTAAGTGCTCTGCTATCAGATTACAGACTACAGACGCTGTCAACAGAAACGGGATTACTCCAGCGATAGGCAGAGACACTTGATTAAAGATGAAGCCAGCAGCTCTGTGAAAGTCCAGACGCTCATATTTTAAACATCCAAGGACGTCTCACCTCCAGAGTGTGTGACGGACTTCCTTTCTCTTTCTACTCTGTTTACTTTGCTGTCAACCAGCGAGGGAGCGCATCCTGTCTCTCTTTCTTCTCCTCAGCCAATCACAGTCAGGATGTCAGCAGGAGAAGCCTCTGATAGATAACGTCCCCCAAAAAAAGCCTCTTTGTTTGCACAAGGCGACCAGCAAAGGAGCCTTTGATGGGGCTGAAGTGTCCCGCCTGTCGCCCGCTGTCTCCGCCTCCTCAGCGTTCAGTTCAGCCGCTGTCAGTCAGCGAGAGCGAGCAAGAGAGAGAGAGAGAGCGAGGCTGCAGGAGAGGAGCTGTCCTGGCTGACTGCGAGCAAACGAGCCACAGAGGCCCCATTACTTTCCCCGCTTGTCAGGAAGGAGTTAACCCCAGGAGGGAGGGCCAAACATTAGGCTGGATGGTAACTGAGGGTGTAATTAATGCCCCGATGTGTCCAGTCCCCAGGACCTTCTCAACCTCTGGAGCCTTTCTCAGAGTCTGGAAGAGAGCGAGAGGTCAGCCGGAGGAGAGGGGGGCATCCGGGCCCCCGTATGCCACTGCATCTGTCCAGAGAGGGGATAGAGTCTCCGCCGGGGCCTCAGGCAAATGACCCTTGTCAGCCATAAAGTTATGGGAGACAACAGATTGGTCTCCGATGACGGATGTGAGGAGCGGGAGAACATTTAGAGTCCCATGATTTACAGACTGCTTCCTCAAATGATTTAATTTGATTATTGTGTTGTGCTAAAACAACATGAACACCCTAAAACGGGCCCTGAAGACACCGTAAAGGGACCAGGAACCAAAGCAGACACACAGATTTCAGAAACTATCAGGGGAATAAAGAGTCACAAGGATTTTTTTTTTCCTGAAGATTCCCACTCATGAGGAAAAATATAACATGTTCATCATTTTTCACTGAATATTTGGTAACACTTAATTTGAAGGGGTATACATGAAACTGACATAAAACTGACATAAACATGAAGTGATGTCTGTCAATAACCCTCTGGTGCATGAATTATGAAAGTCATTGTCAGGATTTTTCTCTTAAAGCATAAAAAAAAGTTTCCTATTTTTTATTCCAAATATTTGTAACGGAGCATTCAACATAAAAAACTGTGAACTTAATGTAAATATGACTTTTTTTTGTTTGTTTGACTTCTTTTCTGTTCTTTTTTTTTGGTAGTTTCATGAATAATCTTTTTTTAATGCTTTGGGGAACATCTTAACTCTCTTTCATCCATTTTAACACTGAATAATTTATAGTTTATAAGTTATTTCACCCTCAAATGTTTGTCTATAACTTTTTTAAAAATGTATATATGTTTGGAAACAGGCAAATATGAATTTCCACCACATGAACCATTGAATTTAGGAGTAAATAACTTTAAAAAAGGGGTCCACTGTAGTGACCAATATGCACCACAGGGTTAAATTTAAGGAGGCTTCATGCACGTTCATGAATGTTGTCATTAAGTGTCACACTTTTGATGCAAAGTCAACATTGTTTGGGGATGTATTTGATATAACAACTTGACTTTGTTGGCAAAACAGTGGCAGATTATGTTGTCTTTGTAAATATCAAGTTGTTATATCAAATACATCCTCAAACAATGTTGACTTTGGTAACATAAAGGTGACATAATTCCCCAAATAAAGTGTTATGGAATATTTTAGGCTTCTTAAATCATACAAATGAGGACAAAAGGACTGAAATGTGTGATGTTCAGAAGATCTCATGCATTTTTGTGAATATTCAATCATATATATCATTATCTATTTGTATGTCGTCTCCAAAGTCTTAAATCTGGGAGAGGAAAAGACAAAATAAGGAGAAGAAATAAAGACATGATTCCAATTAATACCTCTCTTGGTTTTGCAAGAAGAACTTTGGCAGAACTTTATTTTGAAGCTGTTGTGAAGGTGCGATGTTTAAAAAGGATTTATATTTGCTGAGTCCTCAAATTGAAGGAAAATGCTTTTTGGAAAAGAAGAATTATGTGCAGTGAGCAAACTTTTTTTTTCAGCCAATGTCACATTTAAAGCTCTGTGGTCGTGTTTCCTGATAAAAAAAAGATCTAATCCTGTTTTTTCCTCAGCTTACTGTCAATCATCTCTTCTTTTTCTGACACCCACCCCCTCACAGCTGTTACAAGCTTTAAAATCAACACCATGGGAATCAATCATCTCAGTGCCAATGTTTTTTTTTTGTTTTAATTTTAGTGCTAAAAAGGAATGAATCTCTATTTGATTAGTGTGATACTGAAGTCTGCAAATACAGGATCAGAATGGTGCTAATTTTGATAAAGATGCCTCTAATTTCTGACTCTTTTCTTAGACTCTAGAAACAATATTTCACTCTGCAGATATTCTGTTTTCAACTCCCCCTCAAAAACGAAACCAGCAAAGCTTTGCAGCTCATAAAGAATCATGCAAAGAATAAGTTTTAATGAGCGTATTAAGAAAATGTTTCCACAGTTTAATCATTTCAACTTCACGCCTCATTGGTCGGAAAACAATTTCAGCTCACCCACATCAGAAGTGAGCGAATGAACTGTCTTCAGTAATTGTTTTATTGTTCTTTCCTTTTGAAACTTGTGTCTGATGGACTTTTCCTTCCAGCGTTTCATGTTTCAGAAAGTTATTTTCAGACCAGGCATCAAACGGAGAATGTCCGGCTTCGGAGAGAAAGATCAATTTAAATACTCTGGCACAGACGCTGGAAGTAACACGTTTCTCTGGCTCCACGTTTGAGGATATTGGTATTAGAATAACACACGACTCAATCGCTGAAGCATCAATCAAGACCAGTGTTTGTGAAATAGTTTCTGAAGTGAGTTTTTTTAGATTCTGCAGGTTTGTTGGGGTCGTGTGCAGAGAGCTGGCGGACGTTCGTGAGCTTCGTCCAGCTGGTCTTGGGTTTATCCATCATATTGATGAATGCATTTTGTTTGGCGCTCTGTACGCAGACCTAAAATACTAACTTGTTAATTTTCTTTGGCTGTTTTCTGCATTTGAGGCGAAGCTAAAGTTAAATCTGTCGTCTCCAGGCTGTGAGATCTTTCTCAGTTGTAAAAATAAATTCATGAGTTACATTTGATCTGAGAAGTCTGCCGTGTTGTTCCATGTTTGTTGCAAATGCTCGTAACTGGTGATTAAGTGCATTTTTGGCTCTGACCGAGATCAGCGTGCTTGTAAACAATAGTCTGATTGGTTTCTTCGTCAGAGCTCGGAGTAAACAAATAACACGCTTTAGTGAGAGACTTGAGCCAGAGAGGAAACTGCCAACCGCGGCCCCCGGTCTCCGAGTCAAACGGCCTCCTATGAAGCTCCCCCCACCAGGAATCCTGATGACCGAGAGCCGTCTAACTCTCTTCTTGTCAATGGTGGTGAGAGCCGCTTCGCCACATGTGAGCATTCCTGGGGCACGGCGGCCTCGCCACAAGCTCATATTTATCGTGTGTGGTTAAGACGCCACAGAGGAGCCCACAGCCGACACATAGCTCCAGGAACACACACACACACACATATAGCTGAGTCTGTAACATACACAGCATCCCAGATTCTGCCGATGTCAGCACTTCAGATCCTGTAAAACAGGTTCTGCTGAGACGTCCTGCAGCGGCACGATCACAACACGAGCCTCCCGTCAAGATCAGACCGGGTCCAGGATGACCCACCAGGCTGGTTCGGCTGTAATTACTGCCCCTTTAAGTCTTTGTGTTTTAATTAACCCAGAGTTAATGGAGTTTAATCACTAACGCTGAAAGTTTCCTGCCTTTACGTCCCACGGAGAGCGGAGCTTTCCTCTGACACACACAGACCATTAGCAGCCTGTAAGAAGTGCGGGGAGTCCTTCCTCCTGGCCCTTTGATTGTGGACTGTCTTAGTAGTTTTAGTGGTGCCCGGCTATTATCATCCTCCAAGGTAACATGCTACGCCGCTTTTATGTCTTCCCTGAACTTTGGACCCAGCTGGATGTGTTTAGAGCTGTTATAATGTAAGCGAGGTTCAAAAGATTTCACTACCTTCCATTTAGCTCTCCTGCTGACACTGTTGGGCCACTTTAATATGCTTCCACTCCGAGTCTGGATCTCATCAGGGCCATATGAGGGCCTGAAGAGGGGAAGGTGGGTGGGTTGACAGGGGGGCTGGCTTTTACAGGGGGAATCGACGTGATAAAGTGGGGATCCATTAGCCGCAGTGGTGGTGAAGCCTGACAGATACAGGCGGCTTGTGGGCTGATTAGCACGAGCAGAGAGGAGGGCGTTACAGCGGGGACGCTATGTTGAGATAGAGACATCAAATGTGGCTCTGTCGTCTGTTTTCACCAACTTTGTTCTCCTTTTAAAACGACTCGCTGGTCGTCGAACTTGGAGGGTTAAAAAACAGAGGTAATGGTGCTCAAGAGTTTTCAGTTTCTTTACAAGGTCATTAAGTTCAACTTTTATTTCTACCCCCAAATCCATTGGGAAGATCCAACTAAGTAAGCAACTTATGGAAAACAACAATCAAGAGTGAATAGTTTGTTCATCAGCTGATCAAAAGTTTAGGACCGCAGCCTTTAAAAGACTAAATTTGCACAAAAATGTGGATTCAATGTCATTTTCTGTCAGGTATTCTCACTCTCAACACCTCCTGATGGTGAAGGTTAAAAAACTTTCTCTCTGTGAACGTGGTCGATTGTTGAGCTGCATAAACAAAACCTCTCACAACACAACGCCATCACTGCTGAGGTCGGACGCAGTGAGACAGACATTTAGAATTTCTTCAAAGATCCTGAGGGTTATGGAACAACAAAGTCAGTCAAGTATAGACCCAAAATATTTCACCGATGCTGAGTCTGAAGATCTGATTGGCTTTCATCAAGACTCAGGACGATTCTCGACCCAAATTAATAAATTATTATCTCTCCAAATTATCTCTTCATAATACATTAAGCTTAAAGAACAAAAACTTCTTCAAAGGCCTCATCTCCTTCCACTAAATCGCCCGTTTGGACTCTGACAGAGAGCATCATGGGGCTTTAAAAGGTGGAAGAAAGTTTGATTCTCTGAGGAGAAAAACTTGAACCTTGATGGTCCTGATGTCATGACCATTGACTGTATACAGAATGGACAGCGTGGCTCCGTCTGTCAACCCCAAAAACCCCCATTTTCTCTAGCCGCCATTGTGCAGCCAGAGTCTGAGCAGTAGAGAATTTACGGTGGAGCCAAGTAAAAAAGAGAAATAAAAATATTTCTTCTTCTTTAGAAGGTTTAGTCCCCTTTTGGCTCTTTAGCGAAGTTTCTTATATCCCCGATAAAAACTACTCACCAACAGCAGCAGTCAACTATCGTAAAACAAAACTTATATCTCGGTTTTTAACATCCAATAACTAATGAAAAACCAATTTCTCTGTAAAAAAAAACATCTGAACACAATGCAGCAAAAGTTGCATCGTCATACTACCTTAGCGTAAGGATAAGAGAAACTTTTCTACCAGGTATCGTAATTTTTTTAAGTTTTCCCGTCTCATATCTGGAATGCATGGGGGGGGCGGGGCTTATGACCTATACTGCAGCCAGACACCAGGGGGCGGGGCATCTGCTGGAGGCTTCAGTTAGAGCTGAACGTGGTTACGTCTACTTATTACACAGTCTATGGTCATGACAATGAGATCCCACTGAGATGTTTTCTAGGCGGCACAGTGGGGGGGGGGCATCATGATCTGCATTTTCTGAACAATGAAACAATGGAGCTGATGGTTGTTCAGGGGCGTCCTTCATGACTGAGGGCCCTGCTCTGTGTGATAATGACTGGGTTTTTCAACAGGACAACACTGCAGTTCACAATGACAAAAAACCGGGGCGCAGATGGCCGAGTGGATATGACCGCACACCATGAGGTTTCCAGCATGTCATTCCCCACTCTCTTCCCCTTTCCGACTCTATCCACTGTCCTCCTCTATCAAATTAAAGGCAGAAAAGCCCAAAAAATATCTTTAAAAAAAAACAATGACGAAAAAACTTCTTCTTACAGAGGAATAATCTCCCTCTTTTGGAGCATCCTGCCAAAAATGGACGCCAAACAGGAAGCATCTTCACCACTTGGAGCAACGTTCCCACTAACCTCCTGGAAACACTCACATCAAGATTTTCATCAGGACAGCTTCCTCTACAATGTGATAGTTGATAAAATCAAACAACAACCTTGTTTCTTCTGTTCCCAAAGCTTTCTTTCCCTTTTTTTCTTTGCTCAGCTCTCATTCTTTTCGAAAACATGATGGTTCATTTAAAAGTTAATGACTGAGCCAGGGGCGCAGACTGTAAAGCTTTTGTAACCTCATGTTTACTAACCCTTCTGTCTCCTCAAACTCCTCCTCTAATCCAAATCTGGTCACATGTGACTCCAGAAAACTAACATGGCGACATGTAAAGCAGAGGATGATGTCATGGTGGCTGCTTCTGCTTTTATTATTTATGCAGTGTGTGTAAAGAAAGTGTAATTCCTCCATGTTTGTGTGCTGTGACTGCATGAGAGAGTGAAACCAGCTCTCCATGACCAGGAGGCAGTGACTGCAGCCGGAACAAACCTTTCTGTTGTGATTGGGCTGATATTAAACTACCGCGGCTACAAACACAGAGATGGACCACATATGAGTGGATGCAAAGTGCAACCATATGATGCTGATGGCAGGCATTTAAAGAAAGAGAAAATAGACAATGACTGCAAGGTTTGGTGTAATTAGAAGCAGTGGCCTTGCTGGAAATACACCACTGGATTGATCATCCACACACACACACATCTTTACACATGCACGGGCGAGTGTGTGCATGCATGCACAGGGCTCTGGAGGATTTACTTTTCCTGGCATGACAACCATCCTAATACTTTTATACACTGAAATGAAAAAAGAGCTTGTCAAGTTTTTCTGCCAATAGCTGTTGCAATACTTGTCTCATGCAGAGTGAAAATTTTGAGGTTGGGAATATGAATCCACAGTGTTACAGATATACACCAAGAATGCAAGCCAGGAAGCTTTCTGCAGAACCACCTCGACGAAGCTGCTCAGGTTTAATTCAATGAACAGCTTTAAGTGTTAATGCATGCTCTGTGGAAAAGGAGACATTTGGAAGATGTTGGAGAAGAAGGAGCCAAACTTCACGCGGCTGAGCAGAGCGTGGTGTAACTCCTCTCCTAACATACGTATCTAAATCATCTTAATTGTGGAAAATGAGCCATGATAAGGAGATGTAGGAGTCAAGAATGTGGGGCAGCGGTTTAGGTAAAGCTTGTTTCTAAAAGAGAAAATAATAAACTGATCCATTTCTTTGAAGGACTCGTTCTTCTTCTGCAGGTTTGTACATACAGCTAAGCTTTCAGCCGGCTTTCAATGTTGTTCCACAGCAGCTGGCAGGCTGCAACACACACCTGGGTAAACACACACCGCTCTCTATGTGTCGAAGCGAAGACCCGTGTGCAAGCGTTTGTCTTCATTCCTCATTCCCCTCACTGTCAGGCTCGCGAGGCCCCGGCTCAAACCGCAGATCAATCTCACTTCAGCGGCCATGTCCGTCCACGCGGCGGCGGCCAAAGGGCCCACCCAAAATCCCCGCAAATCCTCCTCATGCAGAGCAAGCAGGACTCAGAGTGCATTACCTCAGGAGGCTGACATGGCCCGGCCCCATGGCGTTTACAACCCCGGGCTGTGATTGTATCAGCTCGGGGGGTGATGTCAGCCTCACAGCTCTCTGTCGCTCCCGCCAGCAGATAAATCCAAGGCTCCCCACCACACACTCATCACTTTCCTAACAAGAGCGGGATATAGCCTATTAATGTCACACCTGACTGAAATTTACATCGTGTACGCTGCCCTCACCCTCTCCAACATCACTTTTTTTTTTACTTCGGCGAATGTATTCCAGCGTACAGAAACGCCGTGCTCCTGCTCTGACCTCCCCTTTCTTCCAACATGGGCCTCCAGATGCTGGTGACTTAACCCCTCGCCTGTAAAACACGAGTAAGAAAAACACCCTGCTCGTGATGACTGTATTGGTGGCCTTGTTCTCTCCGGGAGTAAAAGCTTGGCAGAGGCTCGGCGTTGGTATTAGTGGTCGCTGTAAAGCTTTTTTGGGATCCATTTCGTTTGGTATCGCCTCCTCTGACCCCCCTCTCCTCCTCCCTTTCCTCTGTCGTCGTCGTTGTACCCCCTGCTGCTCCCTCTCAAAGCGAAGACACCATGTTAAGGGTTAGTGGATCTCGCCGTTATTTATTTATGAGTGTTTAAATGCCACAGCACCCTGGCAGAGGCTTTAATGGTGAGACACTCCCATGTCGCACTACTCCCCTCAGTAAAGTTTTACAGCGTCCCACCACACTCTCCAGAGAGAGGCCAGGGGAAAGTGACGCCATAATCTAGGAAAAAAATACCCGGCGCTGAATCTCAGAGGCCTCCTGAAGCTGTGTGGTTCGTATTATGTCTTCATTTAAATAGAAGCGCTCTCAGTCTTTACTTCAGAAGAAAAACATCTACTTGTAAAAGAAGATTTCGGTAAAAAAAAGCAGTTGTGATTCAACTTCCTTAAGGCTGGCCCACACACTACAAGATTCTTAAAATCCTACCAGATGTTGAATTTGTGAGCGAGCCCACACATGAGGACGAATAATGTGCAGTGATATGACAGAGCACACCGCACACTAACAGACTCCAGTCTCTGAGTCCACACGCTGGACTGGAAGTTTAACAACATCACTCAAACATGAGTTCAGAGTAAACAAACATGGTTTTAAAGCCCATGGCTACCTGCTACATCCACTGAGGGAGCAGTTTCTGTTCAACTCTTTGATTTGTTAGTTTGAGGAAAATACAGCGAGGTCATCCTCAGGACATTCAAACATTTACCAAATGTTTCCAACATATTCACATATATTTATCAATTTAAACACTTTATTTGCATACTCTTTGAGTTGAAAAGAGGAAAAATTCTGAGGGTTTTCCACTGAGGTTATGATCAGAGGTGCATAGATTGATGTAATATCACAGACAGGTATTTGTCAAAGTGATGGCAGGATATTGTTTTGAAATCATTTCCATTTCTTTAATGTCAGGAAGATGCTATCAATTTATACTAGTTCTAACTACTTTTACATGTAAATACTAAAGTATGGAACCATCCCTGTTATTTTCAATCAATTCTATGAAAAAAGACCAAAGTTAAAACAAAATAACTTTTGAAATTGGGTGAAATTGACCCGAAAAAAGACAGAAAGGTTAAGCAAGTCCAGCTATAGTACAGATGGGACCACTAGTCTTAACATTGGGAAAGTCCATTTGGCTGCACCTTTCGCAGCAGATATGACTACAAATAATCTGCCAATAGACCAGTTCAAGCTTGATGTCATCATAAAGATGCGTAGGCATTTTGGCAACGTAGGCTAAGTTAAAGTAGTAAATTTAGTACTAAATTTAAACTGTGAGCAGCACACAATTGTTTGGTTTTTCTGAGGTGAGTTGTCAGAAACACGACTACACCATGAAGCCGACTTCTATTGAGTTCTGACTGTTACAGAGCTACCGGTGTTTTGGAGTAAAATGTGACCGTGCAAACTGGCAACTCTGAGCCAAATGTGTCACTTACAGGAACAACAAAAGTTGAGGCAACAAAACCCTGAAAATTAAAATTGGAAAGAGGGTGGAAATGATTAAGTTTTACTTCTTTCTACTCTTTTTTTAGAAATGTAAAAGAAGTTTTTTTTTCTTCTGGATTTCTTGCAAGATTGCAAAGTTTCAAGTAAAATAAAAAAACATTTTCATTCATTGATTTGAAATTTCCTAAAACACCCAAAAAAAATTTCATGACAGTTTCCTGAAATGTTCCACCTCTTTGCCGCCCTCGTTTATGATCATCCAGTTTCACTTGTTATTTGTGTCCCTTTAAGAGAAATTCGAATTTTCCAAAAGAGGTTGTATTCTCTGTTTGTCACCCTTTATTTCCTCTCCTGGCATCCGTCTGTATCTACTATCTTATCCTCTTTGAGATTACACAAAGAAGGTGGAATTTTTTTTTTTAGAAAAATAACCAAAGGGGTCGTACTCATAAATCTCTCCTGAGAAAAGTGTCCCTTCCTCTGTTGAAGTTCTTAGAAATTTCTCAGAACTGCGACATTTTCTGTAAATTTCCCCCCTGAGGTGATAAACTGTTGGGGGTAATGAGAACTCTGAAGAGGCTCAGAGGAGAAAACAGCAGGATGAAGGTGCAACAGATGTTTGACAGTGAGTAAATGAGATATAATTTGGATCATGACCTCACGTCTCTCTGTCAATGCAGCGATGGAATAACACGGTAAATGAAGGGGTCACAACTTCAAAAGATTTGGTCTCTACAAACAGAAATATCTTTACTCCTGAGACAGATAAACTCCTAATTGATGTTTTAAGACCAGATGAAAATTGGCAAAAATGTTCAATTTTCACGAATCTGTGCTTAACTTTATTTATATTTCGGACAACTTTTATGTTTACTCCAAAACATTTCATGGACAGAACATGTACTTTTACTCCACTGCAGTTCCCTGAGCCATTCCAGTTACTTGTTACTTCAACATTAAACCAGAAGATACTTAAATTAGTGACATTTCGCCTATTTGTCGTGTCAACTTATTGTCAGCAATAAGTGTTTTAGCAGAAAAATGACTTTAGTAGAAGATTAAGTCACATTTTAGAATATTACTGAATTCTCACAACTTTGAAAACCAACTTCTTCTGAAGATGAACGAACACCTTTTCAGTTTTAGTGAATAACTTCATGCCAGTTTTTCCATGTAACACACAGGGATGGCAAAAGTTTAATTTTCAATGTTAGAAAAGTTCAAGCTTTTCTGTGCCTGGATATTGTAAGTATAGAATCAAAAAATCTAAGTGCTCATTTCACAAAAAAAACCCCACTTTTACTTTAACTTCTGGTTTCTAAGTACATTTTTATATTTGGAAATTACTTTTGGTACTTAAGGTCAATAAATACCAGGTACTTCAAGACTTTTACGCAAGTAATATTCTAAAAGGTGACTTTAACTTCTACCAAAATCATTTTCTGGTAAGATACTTGTAGTTTATTTTGTTTCAAGTACTTTATACAAGGCTGTTGTTTATGCAGCTCAAAAATCCGACCACGTTCAAAGAGAAAAAGCTTTATAACCTTTACCATCAGGAGGTCATAACAGTGTGAAAACCTGACAGAAAATGACCTTGATTTCACATTTTTGTGCTGATTCTGTCTTTTAAAGGCTGCGCTCTTAATCTTTGATCAGCTGATGAACAAAACAGTTGATGTTTTCAATAAATTGCTCACTTATTTAGTTTTGGCCTCACTCCCATTTTTTCCTCCTATGTTTTGAAACTCCATCTAGAAACCTTTTTAAGATCCAGCAATCCAAAATTTAGATTTGTGCAAACATATATTTACATCCATAAAGTATAGAAAGGAAAAAAGTGATTGAGACAAGAACTGTTGAACTTACCAAACAAGTTCATCGGCTGTAAAGTTTGAGAATTTGCTATGGGTGCAGCCCCAAGTGGTGAATGGTGGAACTGCAGGTTTTTTTTTAGTCCTCAAACACTGGCTGCATTTGTCAAATGTAAGAACTTTACAATATACACAATTTCTCAGCATAGCAGAACCACAGGTTACAGAAACACTGTTTTTTTTGTTTGACATGGGTTTTTAAGGGTTGCACACACAGAAAGTGGTCGTTCCATCTGCATTTAAAGTAACTTTTCATGTTCCTTCACTAAATATTGAAGCTCCATTCCCCTGTCAACTCTGTATCTGCCATATTCTGTCTATTTATTGAACTTGGCAGTCAAAGAGTCTTTGCTGCTGGATGAGAAAGTGCTGATTCTTTTCACTGTCATCCAAACGTTGATTAATCCTCTCTCCAAGAATCCAGTCTGAGAATAAAAGGAAACAGTGTCTGAATAATTAGCAGTTTTCAGTGGAGCGATTTCTTTCTCCCGCCTCCTAATGAGAGCCAATCGGGGTAGAAACGAAACGTTACTGGAGCTGGTTTGATGCCACAAACTGAGAATGTGACAAATTGGCTCATGTAGTCATAGCTGTGGCTTTCCACAGAGCTGATCTGACTTGACATTTGAGAGGGTATTCCTCCTTTGGCAGCGACTCTGGAAGATAATGACTGCCATATTACATCAACAGAGGGCCATGCCAACTGCTCAACTGATGACACATCCCATGATGCAAAGCTGTAATGTGCTTCCCGTCAAACGCTTGTCATACAGCTCTCAGGATTGGTTATTTCTCAAGACGTGTCGCAACAGATAGATGGATAAATGATTGAATTTTAGAGTTCACTGAAGGAGCTCTGAAGGGATTATGGGGACATTATTATTTTTCCATGTCTCTTTAACTCAAAACAAATCGATGTTAATACGTCAAACATCTTTAACATCTTCAACATCTCTGAAAACGTCTGCGTCAGGATACCTGACCTCCAGAGCAGCGAGGAGCCCAGTGGATCAGTTTTATTCAATTAAAGACACATTTAGTTTTTTTAAGAAGAAGATTTCAGGCTTTGATTCATTGCTTTAGACAGAGAAGTGACGACAGTTTGGGTTTTCAGCCTGCAGCCTGTTATGATGTTATTATCCAGTTTCAAACCAGAGATTTTCAGTTGAAGTTTGTCCTCATCATAACCTCAGCAGGCAATGACACATTTCTTGAAAACTCTTTGAAGGGAATCACAAGATGTGCCACACCTGTCTGGGGAGGACACCTGCCGGGAACCTGCGTGCATCAGGCCTCAATCATTGATGATCAAGACTGATGAGAACAACAACAAAATAAGAGTCTTGGAAACAAACTCTTTATCTTTTAAGGCTGAGAGCAATCTGGGCTTAGGCCGAGTCAGGGTCGTCCCCGCTGAAGTCCAAGTTTGAGTCAAAACCAGGATTAATGGCAGACTCCAGAAAGTCGGAGCCTCTGTATTAGATATCCTCTTAATTTTGCTGAAGCAATGATGCCTCAAGTTTACAAGAAGGAAATCAAGCAGGACAGGAAGTTGGTGTTAAAACCACATTACAAACACCAAGTGGCTTTCAAAATAAAACAAATTGTGTCAAAACCAGATCAAATTTATCTCGACTACAACAACAAACCAACATAAAGGGCCTGATCTACAAAGATCCAAAATAATGTGATTTATTGCACGTGTAAACTAATGAACTGCACATGCTACTGTTGGATGTGTTTATGTGTGCGCAGTTGATAACAGGTGCAAAAGTGCTACAGACCACCCTATTCAAATGAAGATTTTGCATGTGCTATCGTCTGTCTCCATGGGAAGTTTGAAGCTCAGGAGAGAAAAAAAGTGACTCAGCCAACAGCACTTATCTGCTTTAATTGCATTGAAAAAAAGAAGCAGTGTTTTGAGTCATTTACTGTGCTACAAGTGCCTGGGAACTGGCTACACTTGCTCATCCTTCGTGACAAAGCATTCAACACCTGGGATAGGACACCAGAAAAAGTGCTCTGAGAGACACTGGCACTAACTGTGCTGGTGTGCTGGAATGATCCAGATGAAAGAAAATGCAGCGAGGAGTTGTTCTAAAGGAGATATGGCATGGCTCCTTTTTGTTACTGGCTCCAGATAAACCTTTAGCTCATCCAGCAGCTCAGAAATGACATTGCTGGACAGAAGATATGTCTCTACTATTTCAATTTCTGACAGTCCAAATATTGCTGGGCTTACACCAAAAGATTTTCCAAGTCTCAGACTAAAAAGTCTTGAAAATCTTGAAGTTTTTCTGGAGTTAAAACATGCTTGTTAAGTTTAAGGTGGTAATCTGTGCTGTTTCACATAATTTTTTCCTCGTCTTGGGTTTGTGATAATATAAAACAAGATTGACATGATTGCCATTTGTTGCTGATCTTAGAAGCTTACAATTCACAGGACAGAATGTTGAACTCAACTTAGCTTTGCTTGAGTAAGGATGAAGCAAAGAGGCGGGACTTAAGCCTGTTCTTAGAGAGCTACAGAGTGTCCACCTGTCAGTCAAGTAGCCATGCCCATACATGGACAAAACTTGTAAGTTAAAAGATTCCAAATGTGCAAGTTTTTTTGTTTTTTTCTTGGTACCAGGCTGTAAAAATATCTATTTCTGCGGGAAAAGCCTTTTTTGAATGGGTGTGTATGTGGTTCCTGGTGTTTCTGCAGCCAGCCTCAAGTGGACACTCAAGGAACTGCAGTTTTTAACACTTGTGCATCGGCTTTATTTCTTTTCAGTGTCTTTCTAAATCATTTTTTTTAGTTCCTGTTGCATCTCTACGGCCCCATCAGCCATTGTGAGTGGATGTTAAACTTATAATCCACAGATATTTGTATTCCCATGTATTATAATTGGTCCATCTTTTGTGTTCTCTGTTTACATTTCTCTCTCCTGGTGTTTATGAAGATTAACTGTGTATTTTTTCGTCTGATAACCAGCTGCTTGAAAAATAATTTCCCACTTCAGGATCCAAAAATCCATCCATCTTATCTATCCATCTGCTATTATCCCCACGACAATAAACATTATAAATCCCCCGTAACGACCACAAAGGCCTGAAGATAGAAACTAAACTCATAAAAACCTGTGATTAACTTCTCTTTGTGCGCAGAAACCGCTGGATTCCTGTTTAAGACGGTTTATTTAAGCTTTTATTCAACAGCAGAGGAACATATGAAGAAAGTAACCTAACCATAGATTTATGTTACCTCTGATCAGCGCGGTGAATCCCTCATGAGCCGAGTGCGGTCGTATTTTGGAGAATAAATATCTCTGAGTCTGTGCTGAGTTGTTAAATAGTTACCCCGACTGTTCATGAGTGAATAAAACCAAACAAGCAAACCCCAGCTCACTTAATGCCTGCTTGTTTTTTACTGGATATTACTCGGGATCGTCAGGTGTGGGTGGGCTTGGCTGTACTTCGGCCTATTCGACTCCCATCTCGCCACTTTAGAAGTCGCCGCCAGCCAAGACAAGGTGGTGGTGGTCTGAGTTTCCTGAAATCAAAGCGGATTGTTGTAAATCGTGATCATCACTTCCTTTCTGCATCCAAAGAAAGCAAATTCTGTTGGTGGTGGGAGATTGCTCCACCAGATGCTGTTGAAATGCAGAGTGTTTGGCTTTACCTATCCATCTGGAAGGGATTAGACAACATGGAGGTACACGCTGTCATGGCAACACGGGCAACAAGGTCTCAGCACCAACGCCGGAGCAGCTGATGTCACCGGGGAGCAAAAGCGAGATCCATTTCAGATTATTGTCAGGATCAACACTTGTGCACGGAGTAGTGACCACTGGCTGTGGTGAGCAGACTCCATGCTGGGTGGTGTTGGGAAGGGGCCACTCTGTGGTTAATTAGCGGGCAGCGATTCGGCCCCAAGAGGACCAGTCCGGCCCACCAGTGAGCTCACTTCCCCTCCGCTTCACACTCACATGCACGGCCGCTCCCCAGCTATGAGTCAGCCTGGAGAGCGAGCGAGCGAGCGAGCGAGACAGGAAGTCATTTTACCCACATCGGGCCCATCTCCAGTCTCATCGCCTGCCAACTCTGCGCCGAGTGATTACAGGCGAAACTGATTAAAACAAAACAACTTAGCCTCCCTGTTCCCCCACACACATACAGGCTGTGACAAACACACACAGGGGGAACAGGATGTTAGCGGGACCCTGGACGGGATCTTTGCAGAGTCTAATGGCATCCTGATGGGACACAGGTGCCTCCTCAGAGCTGCAGCTCCTCAACCAACACACACGGGATGAGTCAGCGCTCGCTTCCCTTCTTTAATCATTTAATGATTATTATGTCTGTAGGTATTTCCTCGTGCTTATGCTCAGGAGCTGCAGACTGTTTCCTTGCACAGGGAGTTAAAAGACTTGATAATAAAGTGATGAGAAAGCAGCTCACGTAAACATGCCTCGACTCTTTAGAGGGTTTTCCCTGAGACTTCGGATGCAGGTGCTCGCAGAGATCAAAGAGGCCAAGAAAAACCAAGAGAGCTGATTTATTTAACCGGCCTTACTGTAAAAAAAAAAACCCTGAGAACCTGCAGTTAATGATGTCGAGCAATTAAACTGGGTGATGCATTTTCTTTTACTGTAAGAGGAACAGACAGGGGGAATCTGATGCAGCATTTCCAACATTTACAAGCTCATTATTCAACTTTCTTCATCTCAGATCTGATTCTGTGTTGTCTCATAGTTTTGTTTAAAAATAGAGAGCAACTTTGCACATGTGGCTTTTATTCTAAAGCTGCTGTACCTATCAATGCCATGTGCTCCAGCCGGAGGAGTTTGCATCTGGAGAGTAAGTGGAATTCATTCCCCGAACACAAAAATGTCACACACGTCTTTATTCCTCATGTCTCCGCTGACCCCGCCGCACCGGCCGCAGCGTGTTGTTTTAAATAAGCCGTGTGAGCTTACACCGTGGAGCAGAGAATTGGGTCAGAAATGGAACATTTCCAGAACGCAGCGAACAGACATGTGAGTCCAACCCGAGGCAGCGGACCAACGAGGGCGAGGAAACCGTCCAGCAAACAAATAAGGCTTTCACTGTACCGTGGCCCCCAGGTCGCCATGGCAACGCTGTGTTTTAGCGTGCAAATCAAACCTAATAAAGGATAATAAAGTGGCTTAACACTAATGTACAGTACTGCACAAAACCAGAGTGCATTATGGGAGAGGGCAGGAGGAGGTGAAGGAGTTCAGGTTTGCAGAAAGTTGAGATTTGTCATCGTCGGTTGCGCAACAAAAAGGAAAAATGTCCGTGCAACGAAAATGGACTTGCGTAGGTGTAACGTTTGCCTGAACTTGTGCGTGTCCACTATAGAAATTAACACCTGCTTTTGTTCCAATCCCTCCAAAAGCCGTTAAAGGATGTTGCATGAGAAACTAAAAACACAGGTATTCTGATGTACGCAAAAGGATGCGTCCAAGGAATTTGTCATCCCATAGTCAGTCCCATCCCACCAAACGCTGCCAGAGGCTGAAGCACAAACATTTCTGACCTGTAACTACTTGCCTGTTTTCTCTTGAATCTGGTTGAATTTAGTCAGAAGACGCAGAAAGACAAAACAAACACCTGGAATCAGGACACAACCACGCCAACAGGATGCAAAGAAAACAAGACACTTTAACACGTTGAAGGTCGGATACAGGGGTCTCAGAGACAACGCTGCGATGGAGTCCGGGCTCAGAAATGTCCACGTTTCAAAAACGTGTAATCTTTAAATCTTCAAAACTAATGACTTCTTAAAAAACTCTTCCAAGCACAGTAGAAAAATGAGCTATTCAGACCAAGATCACTTTAAGAGCGTATGCAAACCAGGGATCAGCGGCGTCACTGTGATACACACATGTGCAATAATCACATCCTAAGGTTACATGACGTGAAGAAATAAACAATAAAACTCTATATTTGAGTCTTGGTGCCTTGTCTGCACCCAGTCACGTTACTAAAAAATGTAAATGAGCTTCTATTTATATATTTCTACCACATTACATGCAATCACTCACACAGTTATTTCACTTTTTCAGCGCTCTGTCATCTCACCGCTGTTAACACGGTCGGGCAGTGTTGTAACTATTTGACAGTTTTCCCTTGAATCTGGTTGAATTTAGTCAGAAGAGGCAGAAAGTCAAAACAAACACCTGGAATCAGGACACAACCACGCCAACAGGATGCAAAGAAAACAACACTTTAACACGTTGAAAGAGTCCAAGCTTCATATCTTCAAAACCAATAACTTCTTAAAAAATTCTTCTCAGTGCAATGAAAAAATGAAATAGACCAAGATTGTTTTTAGAGCTGTGTGTCAACAAGGGACACATGATATTCCTTTTCAGCACTGTTTTCGTGATGTTCATGTGCAATGGTCACATCGCAAAGTTACGTGACGTGATGAAAACAACAATGTAACTGTCTTTCTTTGAGTCTTTGCTTTTTGTGTACACCCAGTCACCTTCTGTCATCTCACCTGGTGTTATCAGGATCAGGCAGAGCGACGTGCAGCACGAGTGGTCGAGCGTTGGTGTGTCAGAAAAGTTCAGGCACCTCAAACTCAAACAGTGTCGTGATCTGGAGAAAAGATGATTTAGATCATGGAGAGGATCAAAGATTGAAGCTTCGGGGACCAGTGATAAAAAGAAGTGATGTTTCATATCGCTGATTTCCTTACCGATCCAATACTGAGTAAAATTCAGGCTGGTATCAGTGACACCAATCTGATACTGATAATACCAATTAGTCTGGTTGAAAATAATAAAAGGTGATTTTTCTTTTTCAATCTTTTTTGGCTTATATTTTTCTAAGATTACCATGGCTTTTTAATTCCAATTGCTCTGCATAATCTAACAACATTTTTTCTCTGTAATCCACTTAGGAATATCAATTCTTTAGGGAACCTTAACTGGATAAATCTAGGAGCTGAAACAGCTGCTCAAAAGACTGTTTTTACTCCACCATTGTGTTTTTAAAACTGAGTGACTGACTCTGCTGCTAGATAACGAATTAGTTTAGTAACTTTCCACTGTGTTCCTAATAATTTTAAACATCACTTCAAATGAATAAATAATCAAAAGTGTGCAATATTTTGATTTGAGAATTGATTTGAGAGCATAAAGATCTGGTATCTGTAGTATTGATATTTTAGTATCTAGCACATCACTACTAAAAAGTTATCAAAGCTCGTTTTCTGTGGTCAAAAACAGGTGATTGGTGAAACTTGCCTGATTACTAAAGAATGGAAAACATGTAAAAAAATAAACTTTTTTTTTCCCAATGAAAGAAGACAATCTGCTCTCTCTTTTGGTGGTTATAGTTTTCCCAAAGCCACAGAACATAAAGTCCTGTTGGTCTTGAAAGATTGGTCAGGACAATGAGTGTGTATGTAGTTATTGTTGCTTTTGCATGCAGCCTCAAGTGGACACTCAAGGAACTGCAGTTTTTTTTCTACATTAGAAGTTGCCGTTATGTTTTCTAATGATAACTCAAATCTTGCGGCAGAAATTGTGACACATAATTTCATTAATTCTCTGAAATCTACTTCAAAGACGACGTTAAAGCGACATAACTCAAAGGAGTAACGACGGCAAACTTTAATATTTACACACTTCGACTCGCTGTTTCTCCACAGTGACATTCCTGTGCCTGAATTTTCCACCACTGCTCATTATCAAAGTGTTTGTTTAAACATTCAGAGCTCCTTGAAATATCCTAAACCATGTTTTCTCATTCAGTACAAAAGAAAAATCCTCCCTCTGTGTGTTAAGGAGCTTTTTTGAACTGGGATTTATCCTCTTGGTGTGTTTACACCAAGCACTCAGAGTTGGCTTCCGTATGAACAGTTCCTGCATGAGCATCTGTCAAAGTAGCCATAAATAACATTTATTCCACGCTTCTTTTATTTTTTTTCCCTCCTGGAGGCTCCTTGTTGGAGATGAACAAAAACTCAGTGGCGTGTACAAACAGAAGATATGAACACACACATGTGGTATGCACACACATTCACGTTTCCCCCACAGCTGGAGGGCCGCCCTTCTTTACATATCTGTATTGTAATGAAGCTGGACGGATGCCAGACGCTGCTTTGACGACGCTTGATGAATGAGCGAGCGCTGAAGAGCAGGAGGATCACAGACCTGGACGTCAATGAGAGCGGCTCCTATGGATGGCATGCACGCCGTGGTTATGGAGCTTAAGGATCATAGCTCTTCCTCTTTGTTCCCCTGTCACGCTGTTTTGAGGCTGACGATGATCTGTGAGGCCTCTTCACCTCAAACGCCGCCATGACTCCCATCACGTCAACGCAGCACATCTAATGGTCAAGTAGATTTTCTGCCTGGATTGTCCCTAAAGCTGCCTCCTGTATCCTCGCTGAGTGACGCTTTCACACACGTACTCACCCAGAGTAACGCAAACCGCCACACGTACGTACGAAGCTGAGGAGAATTAGAGGGAATCAGGGACAAAGAGGAAGCAAACACCGCGGTGAAAAGAAGACGAGGCTTCAGGAAAGATGGAGCGTTTTGTTTTGACAGGTAGAAAACAGAGAAAACAGAGGAAAACTGGAGGCTGGAGTGATTAAAGAGCTCCAGGATGTGTTGGGTCACCTGAGCACACATGTAAATCTCTTTTCAGGACACGAACATCTGTAACTGTCTCCTCTTTAACCACAGGGTCACAGCTCAGGAGCAAAAGGCCACATCTATAGTTTTAACTCCTCTGCAATTATAATAAGGCAGAAAGATTTGCAGAAATAATCTAATTGGGATTATTTTTCCATATATTACAATTGCAATTTATAGTTTGAGTATTTTCAGGTTCCCCCTCTTATGTGTTGTTGACACATAATAACAACAACCCATGAATTTTTTTGCCTCTTTGGGACAATTTATTGCTACTTTCTGACAATTTTCATAGGTTTTTGATACTTTTCTTGACAAATTTTCTCACTTTTAACTATTTTCATCACTTAAAATTCATTTTTATTGCTTCCTCTTGCTGCTTTTGCCACTTTTGATGTTCTTTCTCTTCTCTTACATCAACAAACAAACATTATGATAACAGTGATTTCAATCTTTCCTCATAATTTCAACTTTTTATCCCATCTTCCCACTTTTCATCTCACAATTTAAACTTACACCTCAAAGTTTTGACAGATTTTTCTCATATTTCAACATTTTCACGATATTTAAACTTTTATTCCATATTTTCAACCTTCATTTGATATCTTCCATTATTTTTTTTCTGTAAATTTGACTAAGTTCACTATAAGAATGATTCTAATGCTCATATTTCAACTTTTTTATCTGAATATTTAGACTAAGTTTCTCATAATTAGGCCAAAATTTTTCATGATTTTGACTTTTTATCCAACATTTCAGCTTTAAACAAACAAAAAAAAGTGCTTCAGCTGATACTTTCTGGTATGTATCTCTTACATTTAACTCGTAATGTTAAAATAAAGCTTTTATTTCAACTTTTTATCAGGTAAGTAAAACTTTTATCTTGCAATTTTGATTTTTCAACTAATAATTTTGACTTATTACCTCATTATAATTAATTCAGCTCATGTTTCAACTTTTTTATAGTCTTAATAATAATAATAATACATTTTATTTCACGGTGCCTTTCAGGACACCCAAGGTTGCCTTACAAAGGGTAAAAGAAAAACACATAAAAACAAAATAAGGTTAAAAACAACAACATAAAAGCAATAGAATAAGGGACAATAGGGAGCAGTTAAAAACAGTATGTATTGTGAAACAGATGAGTTTTGAGTTTGGATTTGTATCTTATCTAATACTTTCTCCAAAAAGTTGCCTAGTTTTGACTTTTTATCTTTCTTTAAAGTTTTTATCTCATAATCTTGACCTGTACCAATCAATTTCTGCTCAGATTTCAATCGACAATCTCACATTTTTAACTTTTATCTGATCATTTGGACTTTTCACCTCATATTTAAACATTTTACCTCGAAATTTTTACTTTTTATCTAATGTTACGACTTTTATCCTAGGATTTCAAATTGTAGGATTTCATAATTTTGACAAGTTTTCTCACAACCTTTCCAAAGTATGTCCTAATTTGTTTTGTTTTTTTCTCTCATCATCTTGACTTTATTTCTTATTTAACTTGAATGTCATAAGATTCAAATTTTGCGTTTTGCAATTCACACATTTTCCTCATATTTCAACTTTATCTCATTTTACAAAAGTCCATCTCATGATTTTGACTAAATTTCCTCAAAATAATGATTTTTTTATCACATAATTCAACTTATCTCATTATTTTGACTAAAGAACCTATAAGTTAAACTTTCATCTCACACTTACTGTCTTGTAATATTGACTTGTCGCTCATAATTTTAACTTTTTTAAGCCTGTTTTAATCTATAATTGAAACCTGAAACCTGAATGTTTTGACCCTGATGCAGCTTATGTAACGCGCCTGTGCAGTGTCACAAAGTCACACTGTTTCGAACGCTGAAATTAAACTGTTTCTGATTCCGTCTGTAATGCACTAATAATGTTTTGTAACCAGATTACAGTAATCCAGTTACGCTAACTCCAGCACGCTGAGAATCAGGAGAAAGGAGACTTTGTGGCTTCTGATTGGACGCTCAGACCAACAGTCCTGTTTCTCTCTGGGTTGTGAAAGATTCTCAGAGGAGGCAGAGTCCTGCTCTGAGTTTGGCTGCAGACTCTCATCTGTACTTTTGTGGTCGTTACTGAGAGACGGCGGCCAGCTGTGGTGTTCGGCTGCTTATCTGGAGGTAATGAGAGGTAACACGGGTGCAGTGCGGCTGCATGTGCACATATTTGTCTTTAACTCTCCCTCCTCTGTGGGATAAATCCTCTGTGGCTGTTTTGAAAAATCCCTCCACCTTTTTTTGTTTTTTTCTCAGGCGAACATTCTTTCTCAGATTCCTCATTAAACCTCATGAAGAAGAAAGAGCGTTTGCTGCGACTGAGCCCCCCCCCC
>RPOG01000846.1:0-24147 GCA_008086565.1 Thalassoma bifasciatum
TGTGGAGGACAGAGACAGATGAAGTCTCCTCGGTCCATGTGGCACTTCCCCCCGTTCAGACACGGGTTCGTCTGACAGCGGTTCAGACCTGTGACACAGCAGAGACACCTGAACGCATCGAGGTAGATTTGTTCATCAAACACTTTAACTTCACTGATTAATACTCACTGATGTATTTGAACCAGAACTCCATCTGTGACAAACAAACAGGAGAAAACATGAGCAGCTGTGACCTCTGACCTCACTGAACTTCAACTTTTGGCGCCCCCTGGTGGTTGTTCTGAAATGACCACACTCAGTTTGGACCATAGACTGTATAATGAGTGGACGTAACGACGTTCGGCTCAAACTGAAGCCTCCAGCAGATGCCCCGCCCCCTGGTGTCTGGCTGCAGTATAGGTCATAAGCCCCGCCCCCTGGTGTCTGGCTGCAGTATAGGTCATAAGCCCCGCCCCCTGGTGTCTGGCTGCAGTATAGGTCATAAGCCCCGCCTCCCCATGTATTCCAGATATGAGCCGGGAAAACTTTAAAAAATTACGATACCTCGTAGAAACGTTTCTCTCATCCTTACTCTAAGGTGATATGAAGATGTCATCTGGCTGCATGGTGTTCAGGTGTTTTTTTTTCTGAGAAGTTAGTTTCTCATTAGTTATTGGACGTTAAAAACCGCGATATAAGTTTCGTTTTACGATAGCTGACAGCTGCCGTTCGTGAGTAGTTTTTATCGGGGATATAAGAAACTTCAGGAAAGAGCCAAAAGGAGACTAAACCTTCTGAAGAAGAAGAAATAAATATTTTTATTTCTCTTTTTTACTTGGCTCCACCAGAAATTCTCTACTGCGCAGACTCTGGCTGCACAATGGCGGCGAGAGAAACGGGGTTTTCTGGCTTCAAAATCGTAGAACGGTGACAGGGGGAGCCACGCTGTCCATTCTTTATACGGTCAATGGTTTGGACCTCACCGTCTTCTCCTGTGTTTGGAAGATCTCCTTGGCCTCCTCCTGCGAACAAACCTCCTCGTAACACTCCCTCTCCAGGTCTCCAGGTAACATCTCCTCCAGGAAGAAAGAGTTCGCGCGGCGCCTCCTGGAGGCAGAGCGGAGAACCTGGTCTGCGGAAAACTGATCCAGAAACACTGAGGAGAGAAAACAGAGGGTCAGAAACACCTGCAGCTCCGTTTACCTGTTCAGGTGAGGTCAGATCTGTGATGTTTACCTGAACACTGGATCAGAGCAGAGCAGGTGAGCAGAGAGAAGAGAGTCCAGGTGAGAGAAGAGGACGACGTCATGACTGAGGATGAAGGAGAGTGTGTTCTGTCACTCATGGTTAGAGGTTGGGTGAAGACATTAACAGACTGTGTTTACTATTTTTAAATCATAATGACAACAGAAACTTCAAAAATGACCCTGATCAAAAGTTAATCCAACTGTATAAAAGAGGAAAGGGATATAAAAAGATATCCAAGGAACTGAGGATGCCAATAAGCAGAGTTCAAACTCTAATGAAGAAGTGGAAAATGAGGGATTCTGTTGAAACCAAACCACGGTCAGGTAGACCAACAAATATTTCAGCTACAACTGCCAGGAAAATTGTTCTGGATGCAAAGAAAAACCCACAAATAACTTTGACTCTCTGAAAGAATGTGGTCTCTGGACATTTTTCTCAAAATTTCCTCTTTTTTACTACAAAATTTGATTTTATAATCTCAAAATTCTATAAATCTTATCTGAAAATTCTGACATTTTGTCTCATTATTTCTACTTCTTTCTAATTTTGACATTTTTTCTAATATTTTTGACCTGTTATCGCAACATTTCAGCTCCATTATCCCAAATTTTTAACTTTTTTATCTTTAGATTCTGCTTTTATCCAATACTTTTGACTTTACTATCTCAAAATTGGAATTTTTTTCAACTTACAAACTCAAGTTTTATTAAATAATTCTTACTTTATTTTTCTTGTAGATTTGACCTTATAAACAGGATTTCAACTTTCCAAAAAATTTTACCTTTTACCCAAAATATCCCTAATTTTTACCTCATAATTTTGAACTTTTTAACTTAAAATTCTGACTTTTTATCTCACAGTTTTGCCTTTTTTTTGGCTGAAATACAGGACTCTCTGAAAGAATGTGGTCTGGCTGTTTTCAAGATGCACAACAAGGAGGCACTTGAGGAAAAATGGTCTGAAGAAAGACATTTCTACACAAATGCCACAAAGTTTCCTGCTTACAATACGCCAAACAGCACAGAGACAAGCCTCAAAACTTCTGGAACAAAGTCATTTGGAGTGATGAGAGCAAAAGTGAACTTTTTGTCCACAACCATAAACATTGTTCCATTTGGAGAGGAGTCAACAAGGCCTATGATGAAAGGTCCACCATTCCTACTGTGAAACACGGAGGTGGATCACTGATGTTTTGGGGATGTGTGAGCTACAAAGGCTCAGGAAACTTGGTCCAAACTGATGAATGAAGGATGAATNGCTTGTGGGCGTAAACAACTTCCCATGGAGCCGCGGCTATGTTCTGGCCACTTCTCCCCAGAAGCATTTGCTGCATTTAGCCGGCCCATGCTGATGAAAGAGCTGACAGGTGTGGGTCATTATAAACGGAGACTAAAGCCAAATGCTGTGCCGACTATTTTCCAACACAAACCCACAAAACTTCCTCTGGAAACCACTGAAGTCCGCTCCAGGACTTATATGATCCTGTATGAGATCCAGCCCGGTGCAACCATATGACATCACTACCCAGACGTTATTGCGGCGTAAACAACAATGGCGGCCTACAGGTGAAAATATCTTTTCAAATTTTATACAAACTAAGATATTTTGAGAGATTTTATTATCGTTCTTATGTAGCTGGTAAAAACACTGATCATTTAGGAAAATGACGTTCTGGTAGCCAGGGGAACTTTTAAGATGACGTTTGTTATGATTTGGCGTTTTAGAAATAAAGGTTGACTAATTCCAGAAGTATCTCCACAGTCCTGAAGTTCATCAGTCCACGTTCAAATGGAAACTTTCTATGAATGTAGAAATTTAAGAACTGTATGGTCTATGTCATGTACGTGAAAGCAGCGGCGTGTCAGTGATCACCTGTTCAGTCGTAGCTGTGCAGTCGCTGTAGCTGACCACAGGCAGCGTCACCTTTCTGAGGAACCTGGACGACCTGCCCAGGTACCGCGTGACTCCCCAGCCTGTAACCACGCCACGGTTCCCCTCCTGAAACACACACACACACAGAAATCAGCTCTGATGTCCTGTCTGCTCTTCAGTTCTGCTGATAACAAACTTACCTGCAGCAGGTATTTGGACAGGTGTGGGTCAGGTAAGCAGGCGGGGACGACTGTGGGCCCCCGGACCACGGGTTGACTGAGGTACAACAGAGCGATGTCGCTGTCGAAGGTGAACGAGTGGAAGTGAGGATGAACGAAGACTTTCTGCACCTTGATGAGCTGCTCATCTTGATCAGGACGTTTTTTATCAAAGTCACCTACAAACACACGACACAAATACACAACATGTTTGAACATTATTCTCCCAGAATGCAGTCTGCTTGATGTACCCTTGGTCTCCAAAAGTAGTATGGGAGGTGGATCACACTCTCTCTACTTTAAGGAAGAGTGAAGACTTTTATTAGAGCTGGACTAGGTCTTGAGCTCATGAATCCATAAGTCTGTTTCCAACAATGTTACCGTCACTTTCTACATACTTTTATACGTCCTCTACATTGGTGTTGCTGTTAACCAAAACATCCACCAGGGGGAGCAAGCCAGAAGTTGAGGCTGTCAAACACATTGTATTTTCCTTCAAAAAATTCCACTATTGTTATTTCTTCTTCTCTCATTAAAGCTAAGTATCAGCTCGTAACAGCAACACTGCCCCACGGTTTGTGGTGGTTCTGCTCCCTTTGGCCCATATCTGCATTTAATGTGAAGCATAAATGAGCCTTTAGACTGAGGCGCTGTTACCACGACAACGCTTCAGGGCGTTTAACTTTAAAGCACAAAATACACTGAAAAAATCTGCATTCACACTGAAACACTAAGGGACTGAAAACAACAACAATGGTTTTAAAGGTGAAGAAGAGGTGAGCTGATCATCGGAGGTTTACACTAAAATCTTTTTCTCTAACTGCAGAAAAAATGCAATAAATGCACATTTTGGTAGAAGGCAGGCAGTAGATTCAGCAGCACAAGACTGAAACAGGAGGTCACTATTGGCCCTTTTCCACTGACTCGTCTCAGCCCTACTCTACTCGCCTCTACTCGGTTTGTGTTGCGTTTCCATTAGCGCGGTACTACGCGTCAGACGCCAGTTTTTAGTACCTACTGTACCCTGGTTCTAAGTGAGTAAAGCTGATACTAAAAGGTGACGTGGACGGACTGCCGGTCACTCATTGGTCAGAGAATGTCGTCTCTGCAGCTTCTGACTCTGAACAAATCACTTACAAGAGGCAAAGGAATAAGTCAGCGACGGGTTTTTAATGACATTTAAACCTGACGGCACAGAACCAGACTGAATGAAGACAAAATACAGCCCTAAAATGCTCCTTCATGATTCCTAAAGAAGTTAAAAGTCCTTTTTAAAGCAAAAAGAAGTTAACAGCAAAGATAGTTGGCTTTAAAGAGTCTTTTAAATTAAATCAAAGTTGGTCGGTGCAGGAGCGATCTGTCTGCCACGAGAGTCTTTAAGCACCAATCAGTCCATTAATCCACAGGGAACCAAAAAGGAAAACCAGTTCAAAGAAGAATGATTGATCAACAACAAATCTCTGCTATACCAGGCCCAAAAATCAAAAATTAAAGTGATCTCACTGGATCCAGGGAAGAGTTGATGTCAGGAAGCAGCTCCTTCGTTTTCCTCCGCGTGCAGCAGCACCAGGCTGTTGTTTACCTCCGTTGTCATGACGACCCACATTGAGCCGCTGTATTACTTTAATGAAATCTTTTGAAAGCTTTTTTTTTTTCTTTAAAGACCACGGTGGCACATATGTTAGTACAAAATTATGTTTGTGTGGCGTTATAGATGAACATGCACGCACTTCTGCGCAGCACTTTAGCGCAGCTGTGTTATAAGATCCACGCCCACCGTGAGTCTGTAGTCGGGCTAGAGGAAAAGANGAGCCACGCTGTTGTAACAGGAGCAGAATGTGTCTTGGTTTCATTGTCTTGCTGAAATAATCAGGGACGTCCCTGAAAAAGACAAAGTGTCTTGGATGGCAGCAGATGTTGCTCCAAAACCTGTTTGTACCTTTCAGCATTAATGCTGCCTTCACAGATACTGGGACAGTTACCCATGATGCCATGGGCACTAACACACCCCCATACCATTCTATCTAATTCAGTCCTAGTGTGTAAAGTGATCCCAGAATCTGAAGTGGTCCCGGTATCAACACAAGTCCCAGTATTTCCAGTCATGCCAGTGTCTAAAATGGTCCCAGTATCTTAAGAAGTCCCAGTATTTAAAGTGGTCCCAGTATTTAAAGTGGTCCCAGTATCTAAAGAAGTCCCAGTATCCAAAGTGGTCCCAGTATCTAAAGTGGTCCCAGTATCCAAAGTGGTCACAGTATCTCAAGTAGTCCCAGTATCTTAAGTGGTCCCAGTATCCAAAGAAGTCCCAGTATTTAGAGTAGTCCCAGTATCTTAAGTGGTTCCAGTATCTAAAGTGGTCCCAGTATCTAAAGTAGTCCCAGTATCTAACTCAGTCCCAGTATCTTAAGTGGTCCCAGTATCCAAAGTAGTCCCAGTATTTAGAGTAGTCCCAGTATCTTAAGTGGTTCCAGTATCTAAAGTGGTCCCAGTATCTAAAGTAGTCCCAGTATCTAACTCAGTCCCAGTATCTTAAGTAGTCCCAATATCTTAAGTAGTCCCAGTTTCTAAAGTGGTTCCAGTATCTAAGGTAGTCCCAGTATCCAAAGTGGTAACAGTATCTAAAGTGGTCCGAGTATCTAAAGAAGTCCCAGTGTCTAAAGTAGTCCCAGTATCAAAAGTTGTCCCAGTATCTAAAGTAGTCCCAGTATCTAACTCAGTCCCAGTATCTCAAGTAGTCCCAATATCTAAAGAAGTCCCAGTATCTAAAGTAGTCCCAATATCTAAAGAAGTCCCAGTATCTCAAGTGGTCACAGCATCTAAAGTAGTCCCAGTATCCAAAGTGGTCCCAGTATCCAAAGTGGTCCCAGTATCCAAAGTGGTTCCAGTATCTAAAGTGGTCCCAGTATCTAAAGTAGTCCCAGTATTTAATTCAGTCCCAGTATCTTATGACCAGTATCTAAAGAAGTCCCAGTATCTAATTCAGTCCCAGTATCTAAAGAAGTCCCAGTATCTAAAGTGGTCCCAGTATCTAAAGTGGTCCCAGTATCTTAAGAAGTCCCAGTATCTAAAGAAGTCCCAGTATCTAAAGAAGTCCCAGTATCTAAAGTGGTCCCAGTATCTAAAGTGGTCCCAGTATCTAAAGAAGTCCCAGTATCTAAAGTGGTCCCAGTATCTAAAGAAGTCCCAGTATCTTAAGAAGTCCCAGTATCTAAAGAAGTCCCAGTATCTAAAGTGGTCCCAGTATCTAAAGTGGTCCCAGTATCTAAAGTGGTCCCAGTATCTAATTCAGTCCCAGTATCTTAAGAAGTCCCAGTTTCTAAAGAAGTCCTAGTATCTTAAGAAGTCCCAGTATCAAAAGAAGTCCCAGTATCTAAAGAAGTCCTAGTATCTTAAGAAGTCCCAGTATCTAAAGAAGTCCCAGTATCTAAAGTGGTAACAGTATCAAAAGTTGTCCCAGTATCTAAAGAAGTCCCAGTATCGAAAGTGGTCACAGTATCTAAAGTAGTCCCAGTATTTAAACAAGTCCCAGTATCTAAAGTAGTCCCAGTATCTAAAGTAGTCATAGAATCTAAAGAAGTCCCAGTATCTGAAGAGTTCCCAGTGTTAGGGTGGATGGTACCTGTCTTGGAACAACTGTATCCATCAGGGTCCAGTTTGAATCCATCAGCGCAGCCACACTGAACTCCAGCGCCCCCTGGCAGGTCTCTGCAGTACTGTTTACAGCCACCGTTTCTATAGCGACACTCCACCACACCTTCAACGTTTAAAGAGGAGACCAAACACTCAGGTTACCTCGGCAACAGTAACAACCAATGACGGAGCTGCCTGGGTCTCAGGTGTGCTTACCTGAGTCACAGGTCTTGCCGTGGAACTGTGGAGGACAGAGACAGATGAAGTCTCCTCGGTCCATGTGGCACTTCCCCCCGTTCAGACACGGGTTCGTCTGACAGCGGTTCAGACCTGTGACACAGCAGAGACACCTGAACGCATCGAGGTAGATTTGTTCATCAAACACTTTAACTTCACTGATTAATACTCACTGATGTATTTGAACCAGAACTCCATCTGTGACAAACAAACAAGAGAAAACATGAGCAGCTGTGACCTCTGACCTCACTGAACTTCAACTTTAGGCGCCCCCTGGTGGTTGTTCTGAAATGACCACACTCAGTTTGGGCCATAGACTGTAAAATGAGTGGACGTAACGACGTTCGGCTCAAACTGAAGCCTCCAGCAGATGCCCCGCCCCCTGGTGTCTAGCTGCAGTATAGGTCATAAGCCCCGCCCCCTGGTGTCTGGCTGCAGTATAGGTCATAAGCCCCGCCNAAATTCTGACATTTTGTCTCATTATTTCTACTTCTTTCTAATTTTGACATTTTTTCTAATATTTTTGACCTGTTATCGCAACATTTCAGCTCCATTATCCCAAATTTTTAACTTTTTTATCTTTAGATTCTGCTTTTATCCAATACTTTTGACTTTACTATCTCAAAATTGGAATTTTTTTCAACTTACAAACTCAAGTTTTATTAAATAATTCTTACTTTATTTTTCTTGTAGATTTGACCTTATAAACAGGATTTCAACTTTCCAAAAAATTTTACCTTTTACCCAAAATATCCCTAATTTTTACCTCATAATTTTGAACTTTTTAACTTAAAATTCTGACTTTTTATCTCACAGTTTTGCCTTTTTTTTGGCTGAAATACAGGACTCTCTGAAAGAATGTGGTCTGGCTGTTTTCAAGATGCACAACAAGGAGGCACTTGAGGAAAAATGGTCTGAAGAAAGACATTTCTACACAAATGCCACAAAGTTTCCTGCTTACAATACGCCAAACAGCACAGAGACAAGCCTCAAAACTTCTGGAACAAAGTCATTTGGAGTGATGAGAGCAAAAGTGAACTTTTTGTCCACAACCATAAACATTGTTCCATTTGGAGAGGAGTCAACAAGGCCTATGATGAAAGGTCCACCATTCCTACTGTGAAACACGGAGGTGGATCACTGATGTTTTGGGGATGTGTGAGCTACAAAGGCTCAGGAAACTTGGTCCAAACTGATGAATGAAGGATGAATGCAGCATGTTATCAGAAAATACTGGAGGAAAATTTACACTCATCAGCCCAGAAGCTGCACATGAGACGTACTTGGACGTTCACACATGACAATGATAAAACACAAGGACAAGTGGACCTGCCATTGGCTACAGCAGAATAAAGTGGAGGTTCTGGAGTGGCCATCTCAGTCTCACAAGGCCAAGTCAAAGTTTTTAGCTAAAAGTTGAAATTTTGCAAAAAAAAAAGAAGAAAAAAAATTGAGGTTATTGTCAAAATTTTGAGAAAAAAAATCCAAATTTTGAGATAACCCCCCCAACACAGGCACACAAAACATTGAGGGTAAAGACATATTTTGACACAATTAGATCAAAATTTTTAGACCAAAGGTCAAATTTGGGATAATTAAGTCAAAATCTGAGATATAAAGTTGGATTATGAGATTTTAAATTCAAATTCTTGAGATAAAAGTCAGAATAAGCAAAAAGTCAAACTTTTAGATAAAAAGTCAAAGCTTGAGAAAAGACCAATATTTGAGATTAAGGACAAAAAATTAAGGAAAAAAATTCAAGAAAAAGTTCAAGTCTGAGATAAAAAGTTGATATTTTAGAGAAGATGTCATAGTCTTGACATTAAAAAGTGAAAAATTTTAGACAACATTTGGGTCCTGCCATTGGCTACAGCAGAATAAAGGGAAGGTTCTGGAGTGGCCATCTCAGTCTCCTGACCTCAGTATCATTGAGCCACTCTGGGGAGATCTCAAACCTGCAGTTCATGCAAGACAGAGCAAGAAATTACAGGAACTGGAGGCTTTTTACCAAGAAGAATGGTCAGTTTTACCATCTGAGAAAATAAAGACCCTCATCCACAACGAGCACAAAAGACTTCAAGCTGTCATTGATGTTAAAGGGGAAATACACGCTGTTAAGAACTGGGGGAGGGAAACTTTTCATCAGGGTCATTCTGGAAGTTTCTGTTGTGAGTGAAAGAAAACTTTTGTGTTATCACTCATATTATCTGAGAAAAGGCCAAGAAATCATAAATTCAGCCGGGGTTTGTAAACTTTTGAGCACCACTCCTCTTTAGCTCCTCCCCTTTATTCACCTGTTCACCTGCTTTAAATTCAAAGCTCCTTCGTTTCAGACTCTGGTCTCTCCCACGCTCTGAACCGAAGCTCCGCCTCCGTCTGTTTTCATGTTAAAAACACAAACCGTGGACCCCATGACCTCATGACCTCATCAAAGGACTGACCCGGTTTGAGAGGTGGGTCAGGAACCTGCTGAACCAGAACCAGGTGTGATGGGTGTTGTGATGTTCTTACCTGTGGCCTGGTGTGAGGACGCTCGCCGTTCGCTTCGGGCTTAATGGAAAACGAGGATCCATCGAAATGATCTTTGACCGCCGCTCAAATATTGACACAGAGACGTGGACACAGCAGGAGAGGAGACACTGAAGGTCAAAGGTCAAAGCTGCCCCCCCCCCGACTCTGCTAATGCTTTTAATGGATAACAAGTGAAAACTGTGAGACAGGTAGAGTCTGTCTCACCTGTGGAGCATCATGGGTAAACCCTCAGATCACAGAGAATATAGATGATGAAGAATCACAGGTTTAAACCAACACTGAGTATAACTGTCCTTCACCTCTCGAGGGCGCCACACTCCACTCAGCTGGTTACACTCAAACTTTAACAAACATTCATTAAACTCTTCTGCTTCCTGCTCAATGTGACTGTAACTGGACCAAAACTAACTTAAAAGAACAATAACGAAAACTTTGCTTCCTTGAGATTTTTTGGACCATATTGAGTTACAATTTTGAGAAAAAAATAAGTCAAAATTTTGAAATAAAAAGTCTAAATTTTGAGGTATGAGGTCAAAATTTCAGGATAATGCTGATGAAATTTTGGGGTGATAAAATAAATATTTCACAATATTTAAGTCAAAATATAATGATAATAATAATAAAGTAAACATTACAGGATAATGCAGATGAAATTTTCAGAAGATCAAGTCAAATGATAAATATTTCATGGTATAATACGATAATTTGGGAAAATTAAGCCAAAATTGTAATAAAGTAAAGTAAAAATTTTAAGATAATAAAGCCAAAATTTCAGGATAATGAAGTTGAAATATTTAGATGATTAAGTCAAATAACAAAGATTATATAATATAATGAGATAATATGGAATAATAAAGCCAAAACTTTAAGATAGAGTCAAAATTTTGAGGTAAAAAGCCAAAATTTTAAAATGATAAAGTCAAAATTTTCTGAATATTAATGTCAAAATTTTGAGATAGTAAAGTAAAAAGAATGAGAAAAAAAGACCAAATTTTGAAAAAGAAGTCAAAATTATAAAGTAAAATATGAAAATTTCTAGATAAAAAGTTGAACTTTTGAGATAAAGTCAAATTATGAGGAAAGAAAAAAAACAAAAACTATTAATAATAAGTTTGAATTTGAGAGGAAGAAGTCAAGATTAGGGGACTTAAATGAGATCAAAGGAAAAACACAAGATAAAAAAAAAAGAAAGGATGATATTAAAGATATGAATGAGATAAAATATAAATAAGATAGATAAAGGGAAAAGATTCAGATCAAATGGGGCTGAAGAACAAGAATGAGATGGAAGAAAATAGAATTAAACCAAAAGAGATCGAATGAAAAGATCAACATACAAAGGAAAAGAATGAGATGAAGGGAATTCAGATTTTTTAGTATTTGCAGAGTAAATAAAAAATCATAAATGTGCTTTCTGTGACTTCACCTGGAACATCTTTTACCTGACGATCATGAGGCTGCAGAGAAAAAGTTAAGAGACAGTGAACTCATAATTTCCACTGAGTTTGTTAAAGTTGTAAATGATGGAAAAAAAAGAACGTGATCATTTTTATTTATGTTCAAAACATTTTAAGTGTCCGTCTTTGTCTCTGTGTTAAGTCTCTTTTATCGTATCTTCAAAGTTACTTCAGCTGCAGCATCGGTACAAGAAAGCAGCTGTCATGCTTTTATTTTGAAATCAGGAAGTTAACTGAAAAACCAACACCAAGATGTGAAAGAGTAAAAGTTTGTTTAGTGAAGCTTTTATTCTGACAGGATGTTCAGCTGTGTCTCTGTGCACAAACAGTTTGTATTTACACTGAGCGTCCTGCAGGGGGCGTATGTACAAACAGCATCAGGAGCAACAGATATGTTTCCAATAAATACTCAGAGAGCGGAGAAAGTTCAACATGTGGGACTAAACTAAAGGCACTCTGTCACCGAGGACGTCAAGATATAATCTGACTGCAGCTGGACGCCAACACGTGTGAGCGCGACTATAAACAAACACCTTCATGACCCTGGGTTAGATCAACGTCTCTGAATGCTACAACTTCCTGTCCAAAATAATTAGTCTCAACATGAATTTCCTACCAAAAACAAGATGTTTTAAAAAGGGTGAACAAGATAGAAGCAACATACACAACAGCTTCAGCTACACAGAAACAGATCAGCTGTGAACTCAAAACATTTCAAGTTCACACGTGATCTTGGTCCATAGCAACAAAATAAAGAGTCCTCCGTGAGCAAGATAGTTGCCCGTAATCTTGATAATATCTTGATAACATCTTTGGTTTTTTTTATCCACATGTAAAAAAATAGCTGAGAACAAGATTTAACTTCTACACACACAGAATAAGAAACATTTATATATCTTCATCTACAGAATCCACACAAATATATAAACTCTACAAGCAAAATACAAGTCAAGATCACAAACTATCTTGATGCAAGTTCATGGGGCGTCATTTCACGCTCAAAATATCAGCGCTCTCCTGACTTTAAGACTGACGCTAAGTTAAGAAATTTAAATCTTCCAACGCTTGTATCTTGAGCATTAACTGGTAAGAATTAGACAAATCAAGATACACAGAACTTTTACACTCAAGAATAATGAAAACAAGATACAGATCGAGATAATTCCTGTGCCAATCACTAACGTAAACACACCATACAACGAAAACGCTCAGATACGATGTGAGTCAGGATACAAATAGAGTAAATATCATGTTCAGGAGTTATCTTGACTTGGAAATCAAGATCCTTTTTTTCTGAAATCAACATAGAAATCCTTTTTAGGTCTGTGGTTGTTTTAACCAATCAGAAGTCAAACGATTTATCTCCGAACGCCAGATTCTACAAAAACATTCAAGAATAAGATAAACAGGATGTTTACGTTTCAGAACGAGAGAGAAAAACATCAAACACATTTAGAAAAAACGATGAATGTTTGTTTTTTTTAAAGAGCACATTGATGGTTTGGCCCCGCCCCTAAAGTCACAGTGGTCAGTCTGATTGGCAGAAAAAGGCTTAAAGGCTCCGTCTGCTTCCTGGTCCCGCACTTTAAAATCAGAGCAGGATCTGATTGGTCGGCTGGTCAGGTGAGTTTGGCTCAAAGGTGTTTTTTTTTTAATCTGGCACACGTGGATCAGTTTAAGCCCCGCCCCCCTTAAGAAAACCCTGTGTCCTGAATGCTGATTGGTCGATTAATATTGAGAAGGCACTGGTAGATCTGATTGGCTCTGTCTCCAGGTGTTTCAAAGATGCAGGTAAGGTGGTGCTGGTCCAATCACAGTGAGCTTTGGCTGTGATGTCACAGCTTGATGAGGGTCAAAGGTCAGGGCGGAAACAGGAAGTCAGCAGACAACTGGAGAAACAAGAAAAATCTCTGGTGACTGTGATGCAAAGATAAAAACGCTAAAACAGCGATTCCCAACCTGTGGCCCCCTGGTGGGCCGTGATGGTATCGCAAGTGGGCCTCCAAATAATTTCAAAATAGTCTGGTTTTACTAGAGTGTGACTTTATAAAGATACAAGGTACTAAAAAATAAATAATTAAAGACACAAACACACAGAATAACGTGTAAATTGTTGAAACTCAGTAAAGCCTGAAAGTGAACCCGACTGTAAGGACTAACAGGCATGAATCTGCTTAAATGTTTGTCTCAAACTAGAATTTGTTGTTAAAAGACATAACAAATTGGTTTTTCTTTAAAAAAAATACAGTTTAAAACACAGTTTCTATCCTTCGGGCGCAGCCATTGTTTTAATGCAGCAATGCATTCTGGGTTGATGATGTAGATTGGTTGCTTGGTGCCGAGCATCTGGATTTGGCCGTTTCCTCACTACTAGTCGCCGTAAGTCACGAGGTTTGAGGAGGGAAAAAAACATAATAATGCCTCATGTGGCTGCTTTTGGGTGCACTTTTCAGTCCAAAGGAAACAAGGAGACTGATGTTAGTCTGCACAGCTTCCCAAAAGACAAGAAAAGAAGGAAGTTGTGGGAAATGGCTTGTTGGCGTAAACAACTTCCCATGGAGCCGCGGCTATGTTCTGGCCACTTCTCCCCAGAAGCATTTGCTGCATTTAGCCGGCCCATGCTGATGAAAGAGCTGACAGGTGTGGGTCATTATAAACGGAGACTAAAGCCAAATGCTGTGCCGACTATTTTCCAACACAAACCCACAAAACTTCCTCTGGAAACCACTGAANCGTGACCTTTGACCCCTCAGGCGGCGCTGCATTAAAAACCCACATCATTGTGTAAAGGATATTAGCACGTGGGCTCAGGAACACTTCAGAAAACCATTGTCAGTTAACACAGTTCATCACTACATCTACAAGTGACAGTTCAAACTCTACCATGCAAAGACAAAGTCACACATCAACAACACACACAAACGCCGCAGAACTCTTTTTGGAAATCATGGACGTGGTGTCCTCAGGGCCAAAGAGGAAAAGGACAATCAGGATTGTTCTCAGGTCAAAGTTCAAAAGCAGCATCACAGCTTCAGTAAAATCTCATGAGATTTAATTTGCAGAATAAGGAAGGAGAACTGTAAGCAGCGGTAACCATGGATACCACAAACATTTTAAGAGCTGAACTGACATTTTGATGAACGTTGTTGGGTTGTTGCTGATGTTGTCGACAGATGGAGGCGCCAGAGTCTGTATGTGTGGTCGAGTTCACAGAGAAGTCGGTTGTTCACGTCCACACAGTGACGTGTTTTTGTGACAAAAGTGTTTTCATCGCACTTTGATATAAACTTCAATACGGAAACTTCTGTAATAAACCCACCTCATGAGAGTGTCAGAACTTTTTTCCAAATTTGAGAAGTTTTTGGAGTTTTCATTACTGTTTTTTAGGTTTTGTGCAATTCTTTGGGTAAGTGTCCCAGTATCTGTGAAGGCAGCATTAATGCTGAAAGGTACAAACAGGTTTTGGAGCAACATCTGCTGCCATCCAAGACACTTTGTCTTTTTCAGGGACGTCCCGGATTATTTCAGCAAGACAATGAAACCAAGACACATTCTGCTCCTGTTACAACAGCGTGGCTCCGTAGTAGAAGAGTGCAGCTACTAGACTGACCTGCCTGCAGTCCAGACCTGTCTCCCATTGAAAATGTGTGGAACATTATGAAGAACAAAATACAACAACAGAGACTTTGGGACTGTTGATCAACTGAAGTTTTTAGTGTCCTCATTTCACAAACGCCCAAGAAAACAATCAAGTTTATTAGTTTGAGGAAAAGATATTTTGTCTCTGTGGTGTATTCAAGAATCATTGTTTTCTGTTTTTATTTACATTTTACAAAAAGTCCCATCTTCCTGCCCTGAGGTTGTTGGACAAAGACTGAATCAGTGTCATATAAATGTTTCCCTGATGCTTTAGGACCAGTTTGGGTGCAGTGTGACTCTCATGTTTTACTTTTATTTAAGGTCTCTCTCTCTGTTTCTCGCTCAGACTGAAGGCCCTCGAGGAGAGCGGTGCTTATAAAGCAGTTTGGGGCGGAGCTTCAGGTCAAGACGGCATCGTTTCTAATCAGCCGCCATCGTCCCGGGTCGTTGATGAGAGGGAGCAAATGATCATGAGCGGAGGACACATCCGGAGGTAGACGCAGCGTTTAACGACGTGTCATCAGTGTTTGTTTTCCCTCAGAGCAGAGTGAAATGTAATAGAGCCGCTCATCGCTCAGAGAGGCAGCTGCTTAAACACACACACACACACACTTTGTTTCCCTCTCTGTGTTTCTCTGTGTCAGGGTGACTAATGACGCCCGGGAGGATGAGATGGAGGAGAACCTGTCTCACATCGGCAGCATCATGGGAAACCTGAAGTGTATGGCGATAGATATGGGCAATGAGATCGACGCACAGAGCGACCACATCGAACGCATACGAGTGGAGGTAAGAACGCCAAAACACAACATCATCACCAAACTTTAACTTTGGGGCTTTTATTTTGAAACCAGCTCAAAGACTCAGGCTGTTTTCCAAACCGCCTACGACATACTACATGTGAAAGTAGTCTGACTGTTTTGTTGGACCTGTTTAGTCGTATACTACTCTGGATTTCTGTTTCAGGAAGTGGAGCTGATGGTTTTTTTTCTAATGTTTAACTTTATCATAAATAAATCCATGAGAACATTTCAGTCATTAATTCACCACATCAATCAGTGGAGAAGTTACAGGAGCAATAAAAGTAGATAAGTTCAATTAGATGTTAATGAGATACAAAGGAAAATAAATAAATGAAATTAAGCATGGGAAGGAAGTTGTAAATGGTTCAAGGAACATTTTTAATTTATTTAGAAAAACAACAAATTCAGGGAGAGATTAGAGTCCTGATCTTATCAAATTTGCAAAGTTATAAAAGTTTATTACAGCAAAATCACCATATTTGATTTTTACTCTTGCACCAAAAGTTATCGTGTATTGAAAATAAATCTGAAACAAACTGACTTTTTATTTTTCCAGCTGGTGTAAAAACTGCGTCCTCATTACCCACGTAGGCTGTTAGTGTAAAATAAAAAGTGATAAATTATTTAGGGGCTTTTATGAATTTGGTAAAAGTAAACAGCTCTTTCATGATGAAGTGAGCAGATTTACCGCTGTTTCTTTCCTGTCACTTCACTTTTATCTCTGGGACGGTTTCACATTTTTGTTGTTGTGTTGTAGTTGAGCTGATTTATTCCAGTAGGTGTCAGTAATTCACCTCAACCTGAGCGCCCCCAAACTGACAAACGCCATTAGCGCCGTGCATTGTGGGAAACAGTACGCCAGGTAGACTGGTCCGTTACAGACTGAGAAATTTTCCCGGATCAGTAGAAACATCCGGGAACTTGTAGTTTACTACAGATCTACCAAGTTTTCACAAACTGATACTACAAACTGAATTTCAGCNAAAACTGCGTCCTCATTACCCACGTAGGCTGTTAGTGTAAAATAAAAAGTGATAAATTATTTAGGGGCTTTTATGAATTTGGTAAAAGTAAACAGCTCTTTCATGATGAAGTGAGCAGATTTACCGCTGTTTCTTTCCTGTCACTTCACTTTTATCTCTGGGACCGTTTCACATTTTTGTTGTTGTGTTGTAGTTGAGCTGATTTATTCCAGTAGGTGTCAGTAATTCACCTCAACCTGAGCGCCCCCAAACTGACAAACGGCATCAGCGCCGTGCATTGTGGGAAACAGTACGCCAGGTAGACTGGTCCGTTACAGACTGAGAAATTTTCCCAGATCAGTAGAAACATCAGGGAACTTGTAGTTTACTACAGATCTACCAAGTTTTCACAAACTGATACTACAAACTGAATTTCAGCAGAAGTAGGAGGAGGTTTGGAGAACAACTTAAGTTTGTTGTGAACAGTAGGAACTTTTTGTTAACTGTCAGCAGTTAGCGGTGGGTGCCAGCAGCTGTACCTTCAGGTCCCTCCTCTCCAGGTGAATGAGCTCGGCTCCGCGGACGTCGTGTCCGATAAAGATGTCCTTATACTCAGAGAGACAGAGAAAGTCCAGCCACGCCCCCACATCCTCCGTCCCCCACTGGTGAACTGACGCACCCACAGACAGAGAAAGAGAGAGAGAGAGAGAGAGAGACAGGTGACACCAGAAACCCAGGTACAGAGAGAAATCCTGACACAGGTGACCACAGACAGCCCAGGTGAGAGAGAGAGAGAGGTGTGTGTGTGTGAGAGAGAGAGAGAGAGAGAGAGTGAGCTCACCTGGCAGTGAAAGAGTGGCGCAGGTTTCTCTGTTCTTGTTGTTTTTCTCTTTCTTGAATTTTGGCACCAGTCTGAACTTTGCACTTCGAGAACGCCGTGAAAAATCAGTCAGGGGACCCTGAGGACAGACGGACAGGTGGAAGAGAGAGAGAGAGAGAGAGAGAGAGAGAGAGAGAGAGAGAGAGAGAGAGAGTGAATGAAAACACTGAAACAGAACCAGAACAGGACCCAGCCTCATCTCTGTGTCTGTTTATGTCAGAGGAGTCAAACTGAACAGGAAAATCTGATTCTGAGCCCTGAATTAGAGCTGAATAATTTTTAGAATTATCCAATTTTTTGTGAGATTATTTCCAAGTCCCCTATCCTTTGGCTTTTTAAACAAACAGTGCAGGAAAGGAACACTGACATTGATTATGAAAAGACAACAACTCATGACATTTCCTTTTGTCATGAAATGCTTTTTGCCCGAAATATTGAGAGGAGTCATTCTAAGGAGAAAAAAAAAAATCATTTGTAAGACAACTCGACTTGTTATAAAAAATGTGTTTACATATAAATAAATAAAAGAAAGTTAAAAAAAAGAAATGCTTTTTGCCCTTTTTGTTAACTTCACTTTTTTCCCACCCCTTTCGGATCATTTTATCTGCTTTTCTCATACTTTTATCCTAACTTTCTTACCATTTTTTTGTTGCCTTTGACTATTTTTTACCACTTTTCACGGTTTTTCTGTCACTTTTTTCCCAATTGTTTCTGCCTTCTGACTATTTTCCAAGTTTTCTCAGAATGCTCTCGCCCATTTAACGTTGGTTTTTGGCCATTTTAGTCACTTTTCAGTCTTTTTTTTACCCCTTTTTGCCAATTTTTGCTGCCTCTTGACCAATTTCTGCCACCTCAAACTTATTTTTATTGCTGCTTCTTGTCACTTTTGTCTTTTTTACCACTTAGATTGTTGTCCTTACAGGCTAAGTTTCAACAATTTGTCCCATTGGTTGAGCATGATTGAGTAGAAAATATCTACTAGTAAGTTTATCTGGTGTCATGACACAGGTTAAAGAAATATTGCACTGTCTGCGATAAGAATATTGCAACAGGTCATACTGTGATTTAATCTAATTTGCTATTAATTCCCCAGGATCAGGATCATCATTCCTGCTCTGAGGCTCCAGTCCTGCAGGTTTGGGGTTTTAGACCGTGACTCATTAAAAGTCCTGGATGTGTCTCACCTCGTGGTCCGAGGGCTCGACGACAGGACACAACCAGGAGACGTCAGCGAGTCGACGAAGCTGCTGAGACACGGAGCTCAGAGCGGCGTTCAGCTGCTCCTGCTGAGGGGGATCCATCTGCTGCTCACACACACACACACACACACACGTTAACAGGATGACAGGCTGAAGTTTCTCCTCTCCATCTGCAGACTCTCTCTCTCTCTCTTTCTCACCATGGACATCTTTCCCGCCAGCAGCAGCTCGGTCTCACTGAGCAGAGCTTTAACGTTCAGAACCATCTGAAGAACCAGACTGCAGCTCAGATCCTGAGGAGAGAGAAATATTCATCAGTGATTCTCCTTCTCTGGTTCTTACACTCATTTTCACAGGTTAAATGTTAAAAAAAAAAGAAAGAAGAGACCAGTTTTTTAAATCTTGTACCTCAGAGTTGCTGGAGTTGGCGTAGACCACGTCCATGGACTTGGAGCTGGCGTTGACAGCGTGAGCGAGTTCCTGCTCCAGACTTTGATGAGACTGAGCAACCTCCCGGATACTGCAACACAACAAACACAACAAACAAATGAGAAACCTGCATTTATAGTTTTGCCAGAGTGAGAGTGTGTAACTTAAGGATGTGAATCCAGAATGTATTCCTGATAAGAATAAGAAATGAGTTAATCCGTTGATACCAGGGATGAACAATATTAAATTTTTGGCCGATATCCGAAATGCCAATATTTTACAACTCATTAAGCCAATAACTGATGTTTTTTCGCACATGAAATTGCAGAGATCTTCCACTTTCTTTTGTATTGGAATTATCACAGAGTAATATGGTACATACTCTTATCACCTTTGTTATATATTATTATTTTCTGTGCAAAATGATAAAAACACTTATCAATAACCATCACTGGTGTAACCTGAGTGTGTGTGTGTGTGTGTGTGTGTGTGTGTCACCTGTGTATGAGCGCTCCTGCTGCCTGTCCGAACTCGCTGATGAGCGACGCCTCCTCCTCTGACAGCATCTCTGGCTGGGAGCAGTGGGGGGGCTGAGGCGGCGGGGGGCGAGGAAACTCACACTTCTGTTTGTCCTCCCAGGACTTCAGGGTGCTCTCAAAGGCCTGGAACACACACACACACACACACGTTTATGGATCTGAACCCCCCTGATTAAGGTCTCCCTGGTCCCTGTAAGGTATTTTAATGGATCTGGACTCACCCGGTCCCTGGTCAGAGTCTGGGTCCGGTTCTTGTGGATGATCTTGATGTAACCTGGAGGTTGGACCCAGGCTTCTCCGTCCACCTGCACCGGCACACCTTCATCCCCCAGGATGGTGATCTTCACCGTCCGACACTGAGAGACAGACAGGACAGCAGGGTCAGACAGGTGAGTGGGCAGCAGACAGGTGAGTGGGCAGCAGACAGGTGAGTGGGCAGCAGACAGGTGAGTGGGCAGCAGACAGGTGAGTGGGCAGCAGACAGGTGTACCTGAGCGATGCGATGATGCTGCAGGTTGATGACTCTGGACACGGCCATCTGCATGCTGCCAAAAACTGCAACCACCTCCAGGATCTTATCATCGAAGGACGGAGCTGTGAAGGTCTGAGAGACAGACAGGTAGGAGAGAGAGACAGGTCAGAGAGGGACACATTAGAGACACAGACAGGTCAGAGAGACAGGACAGGGAGGAGAGACAGACAGGTCAGAGAAACAGAGACACAGGTAAGAGACAGACAGGTCAGAGACGTGAAGATACAGACACTTCAGAGAGACAAACAGGTCAGAGAGACAGACAGGTCAGAGAGACAGACAGGTCAGAGAGGGACACATTAGAGACACAGACAGGTCAGAGAGACAGGACTGAGACATGAAGATACAAACAGGTCAGAGAAACAGAGACACAGGTAAGAGAGAGACAGGTCAGAGCCTTGAAGAGACAGACAGGTCAGAAACAGAGACTCAGGTAAGAGAGAGACAGGTCAGAGACTTGAAGAGACAGACAGGTCAGAAACAGAGACTCAGGTAAGAGAGAGACAGGTCAGAGACTTGAAGAGACAGACAGGTCAGAGCCTTGAAGAGACAGACAGGTCAGAGACGTAAAGGGACAGACAGGTCAAAGACAGACAGGTCGGATTTAGAGACGGACAGGTAGGAATTGGATACACAGACAGGTCAGAGAGAGACAGGTCAGAGAGACAGACAGGTCAGAGACTTGAAGAGACAGACAGGTCAGAGAAACAGACAAGTAGGAGAGAAGGACAAGTCATAGATAGACAGGTCAAAGACAGACAGGTCAAAGACAGACAGGTCAGAGACTTGAAGAGACAGACAGGTCAAAGACAGACAGGTCAGAGACTTGAAGAGACAGACAGGTCAGAGAAACAGACAAGTAGGAGAGAGAGACAAGTCAAAGACATTGTAAGACAGACAGATCAGAGAAGCAGACAGGTGGGAAACAGAGACAGACAGGTCAGAGACAGACGGGTCAGAGACAGACAGGTCAAAGACAGAGACAGACAGGTCAGAGTAAGAGAGGTCAAATAAACACAGGACATAGACATGGGGAGGAAGAAAGGTCAGAAAACGCACAGGTCAGAGAGAGAGAGACATCAGAGACAGAAAGACAGACAGGTCAGAGAGAGTCAGAGAGAGACAGACAGGTCAGAGAGAGTCAGAGAGAGACAGACAGGTCAGAGAGAGTCAGAGAGAGACAGACAGGTCAGAGAGAGTCAGACAGGTCAGAGAGAGTCAGACAGGTCAGAGAGTCAGACAGGTCAGAGAGAGTCAGAGAGAGACAGACAGGTCAGAGAGAGTCAGACAGGTCAGAGAGAGTCAGACAGGTCAGAGAGTCAGACAGGTCAGAGAGAGTAAGACAGGTGAGAGAGACAGACAGGTGAGAGAGTAACACAGGTGGTGTCCTCACATCGTCCTCTTTGGTTCCCCCCCAGAAGTTGGTTCCTCCTGCGTAACTGGGGATGTTGAGGACGGCGATTCCCTGAAGACTGGGCAGAGGAATGGGACGACCGTCACACTGTTCCAGGACAAGAGAGCAGCTGTTAGAGTCAACACACACACACACACACACACACACACACACACACACACACACACAGGTCCCCCTGTCCTCACCTCCAGTAAAACTCTCTGCTCCAGGTTCTTGTAGGTTCTGTGCAGCAGCTCTTTGGTTCCCAGGACTCCGTACCACATCATGTTCTTAGTGCGGCTCCTTAGATCAGACCAGCAGAGGGTTAGATTACCAACAATCAATAATCAGATTATAAATAATCAATAATCAGATAATTAATAACCAGTTACCTGCACTTCTCTGGATGTTCGTCTCTCTTGTTGTTGAAGTCCAGAGAGATTTTAGCGTCGAGTCCGATCCCAAAATAATTATTCATGACACATTTCTCTGTGTAGCAGTCCCTGAACACACACACACACACACACACACACACACACACACACACACACACACCGAAGTCAGTGTGATGGAGAATTTGACTTGTGTCTTTTACAGACAGACAGACGGTCTCACATGTTGTCGGGGTCACAGTTGAAGGGGTCGGCGTTGACCAACAGGCGACTGATGACAGAGCTGGTGGAGAGAGAGCCTGATATTCCTCTGAGACCTACACACACACACACACACACACACACACACACACACACACACACACACACACTCTTTAATCCTCCTCCTCATGGGTCAAACATTAATCCTGGGTTCAAACCTCGTCCAGAGCGTCTCACCTGGATAGAGGATCTTCGTGTTCAGCATGGGCATGTTGTCTCTACTTCCTGTGTGGACAGGAAGTGATGCGGAGCTGCCCAGAGACAGGCTGCCTTTACTGATGAGCTTCTCACAGGGCGTCTTACTGACTGCAGAGAGACAGACAGGTAAACGGGTCAACAGGTGTGGTCCAGTTGGGGGCTCATACTGGTCCTTCCTGGTCTCCAGTGTCTCACCTCTGTGTGTGTGTGTGTGTGTGTGTGTGTGTCTCACCTCTGTGTGTGTGTGTGTGTGTGTGTGTGTGTCTCACCTCTGCGTGTGTGTCTCTGTTTGGCGCTGTAGGATGACTGCAGAGACACTTTATCTTCCTCCACCTCCTCCTCCTCTTCCTCCTCCACCACCAGAGCCTCCTCCTCCTCCTCAGCTCGACCCAGAGAGAAGAGCTGCTGCTGGGTCTGAGCGTTCTGCTCGTCCACCGCTGACACACACACACACACAAACACACACACGCACACACACACACACACACACACACACACACACACACACACACACACACATGTAGAGTTAAATACACAGAGAAACACACAATTACACAAAGAGCAACACATCATAACACAAGCATGCTCTCTGTCAGTGTACCTGTCTTACCTCTGTTTAATGACCTGTCTCACCTCTCTCAGTGTGTTTGATAACCTGTCTCACCTCTCTCTGTTGTTGATAACCTGTCTCACCTCTCTCAGTGTGTTTGATAACCTGTCTCACCTCTCTCAGTGTGTTTGATAACCTGTCTCACCTCTCTCAGTGTGTTTGATAACCTGTCTCACCTCTCTCTGTGTGTGCTCCTTGACCTGTCTCACCTCTCTCTCTATGTTTGATAACCTGTCTCACCTCTCTCTATGTTTGATAACCTGTCTCACCTCTCTCAGTGTGTTTGATAACCTGTCTTACCTCTCTCTGTGTATGATAACCTGTCTCACCTCTCTCAGTGTGTTTGATAACCTCTCACCTCTCTCAGTGTGTTTGATAACCTGTCTCACCTCTCTGTGTTTGATAACCTGTCTCACCTCTCTCTGTGTGTATGATAACCTGTCTCTCCTCTCTCTGTGTGTTTGATAACCTGTCTCACCTCTCTCAGTGTGTTTGATGACCTGTCTCACCTCTCTCAGTGTGTTTAATAACCTGTCTCACCTCTCTCAGTGTGTTTGATGACCTGTCTCACCTCTCTCAGTGTGTTTGATGACCTGTCTCACCTCTCTCAGTGTGTTTGATAACCTGTCTCACCTCTCTCAGTGTGTTTGATAACCTGTCTCACCTCTCAGTTGGCTTTATTAACTGTCTGCCGGTAAACCTGTCTCACCTCTTTCTTCACAAGAAACTGTCTCACATCTCTCTGTTTGCTCTATAACTGCTCTGTCTATTAGTAATCTTGTCTCACCTGTCTCACCTCTCTTGATGTGCCCATTACCTGTCTGTCTGTGTGTGTGAACCTGTCTCACCTCTCTCCGTGTGCTCGATGACCTGTCTGTGTGAACCTGTCTCACCTCTCTCTGTGTGCTCGATGTCCTGTCTGTGTGAACCTGTCTCACCTCTCTCTGTGTGCTCGATGACCTGTCTGTGTGAACCTGTCTCACCTCTCTCCGTGTGCTCGATGATCTGTCTGATGGCTTTCTTCAGGCTGTTCGCTCGGAGCATCAGCTGTTCTCTGGGTTTAAAGATGGCAGCAGCGGCTGATGAGGGGGGGGAGTTAGTCCGTGGGGAGCAGGGGGCGGGGGGAGGATGAGGGGG
>RPOG01000846.1:28868-62098 GCA_008086565.1 Thalassoma bifasciatum
GTGTGTGTGTGTGTGTGTGTGTGTGTGTGTGTGTGTGTGTGTGTGTGTGTGTACCTTCACAGGACAGCCCGTGTGATGTCACCCCTGACAGCGCCTCCCTGCACACGTTGCAGTACGTGGGTCGAGCGTGAGAGCAGGCGTACCAGTTGTGCATCCCACTGAAGTGATCCATGCTGTACTGGGTGGACTGGGAGAGACACACACACTCAGTATATGCATGCTGATATAACACACACACACACACACACACACACACACACACTCACACACACACACTGGGACTGACCTCATAGTTCTGTCTGTTCTGGACGCTGCGCAGAGCTGCCATCCACTCCTCCATCTCCTTTCTGTTATCAGCGCACAGAATCAGACGTCTGCAGGGGGTGATCACCTACACACACACACACACACACACACACACACACACACACACACACACACACACANACAGAAAGAGAGCGAAGGAGATAAAAAGACTGGTCAGCCTTCATACAGAAATAGTGTAATTAAATACAGACCCTGCTCTGATAATATGATATGTATGAATGTGTGTGTGTGTGTGTGTGTGTGTGTGTGTGTGTGTGTGTGTGTGTGTAAGATTTGCCGGGAAACAGACGTGACTTCCACTTCCTGTTCAGCTGCTGCACAATGAAAAGTCTGTTCCCACACAGACAAAAATAGACACAAACTCAAACACAGACACACACAGTCTCTCTCTCACACACACACACACACACACACACACACACACACGCTGTTGATAATGTGATACACCGAAACATGAATCAAACACACTGAGACTCACACACACACTGACAAACTTCAACACATGGAAAAACTTTTATTCGTCCTGAAACTGAAAAACAAATTCTTTTGTTTTGATGTTTAATGTTTGTTTACTCTTCATTTTTTTCTTTTATTGCTTCTTTTGTTTGTTACAACTTTATAAAACTGTCATCAAAGTTTGTTCGCCCTTGTTCTGATCTTTTATTACTCTCTTTTTTATAACTGTTATATTGAACTTTACCCTTGTTATAATCTATTACTGCTTTATTGTTTCTTAACCCTTGTTTTGTTCACTCACTCTTTTGTACCTTTTTTTATGCATAACAGTTTTTGTTTACCATTATTTTGATACTCTAATTGCTTGTTTACCTTTGTTTTCATCCTTTTCTTTACTCCTTGTTCTTTATATTCATTTTTGTTGACTTTATTTTGCTGTGTTAATTGTTGTATTGACTATTTTCCCCTTGTTTTGAAACATCTATTGTTTGTTTACCCTTGTTTCATGTCATGTTTTGTTTGTTTACTCTTGCTTTGTTCTTTAATTGCTTTGTCGCTTGTTTTATTGTTTGTTTACCCTTGTATTGCTGTTTGATTTAATTATATATATCTATTTTATTACTTTATATCTGTTTTTTTTTATGCTTCTTTACATTTGTTTTCATCTTGTTCACTGTTTACTTTTTTCTTAATTATTGTATTGTTTGTTTACCTTTATTTAGGTATGTTTATTCCTTGTTAGGGTTAGGGTTAGGGTTTAGGGGTTAATGCTTAATGCTTCTTTACATTTGTTTTCATCTTGTTCACTGTTTACTCTTTTTTCTTCATTATTGTATTGTTTGTTTACCTTTGTTTAGGTATGTTTATTCCTTGTTTACAGATCTTTTTTTGTCCCTTACCCTTGTTGAGCTGGGTCACTGGTGCAGCTGGGACTTTAACACAAACTCAGCAGAAGCAGCAGCTTCCTGTGAACTGGTGAAACTGGAAACTAAGAGCTAATATTTGGAGAGAAGCAGCCGAACGACTGAAAAACCACACACACAAAGATCAGGAACAGAAAATTATTTCCAGTTTCCATCTTCTCTGTTTTTAAACAAACTCATAGTAGAACATGAACAGTTTCATTAATTACAGCACAACAACAACAACCCACTACCACTACAACTGGGACTGATTTTTACACATTTAAACCACTTTTACCTTCTTTTTTCACACTTTTGGAACATTTTTTTGATACTTTCTCACTATTTTCCAGGTTCACTCCCAATTGTCTTGACAATTTTTGTTTTTTTTTTCCCCAATTTTAGTCACTTTTCCCTTCTTTTGCCACTCTAGGACCATTTTTTTGCGACAAACTGACTATATTCCAGGGTCAATCACAACTTTCTCGCCATTTCTGTTGACTTTGGCCATTTTTACAACTTTTCACCGTTTTTCATCACTTTTTTTCACCATTTTTGCAACTTTCTAAATCTTTCCAAAGTTTCCTCCAAATTTTTTCTCTCCAGTTTCTGTTGCTTTTAAGGGCATTAAAGTCACTTTTCGATTCTTTTTAAAACTTTTGGACCATTTTTTTGATACTTTCTCACTATTTTCCAGGTTTCTTCCCAATTTTTTTTGCCATTTTTTTTTTTTTTTTGGCCATTTAAGTCACTTTTAACTCTTCTTTGCCACTTTTAGACCATTTTGCAACAAACTGACAACTTTGCAGGTTCACTCACAACTTTCTTACGATTTGTGTTGACTTTGGCCATTTTAACAACTTTACACCATTTTTGCTAAATAAGTTTCCTCCAAAAATTTTCTTGCTTTATGGCAATTTTAGCCACTTTTCACTCTTTTTTGACACTTCTGGACTGTTTTTTTGATACCTTCTCATTACTTTCCAAGTTCATCCCCAATTTCTTGACAATTTTTGTCATTTTAGGCCATTTTTACTACTTTTTTCACCATTTTTGCTACTTTCTGAATTATTTCCAAGTTTCCCCCAAAATTTCTTGCTAATTTTGGCCATTTTAGTCACTTTTATTTTTATTTTTTTGCCACTCCTGGACTATTTTTGCTACTTTTTGAGTATTTCCAGGTTTTATCCCAATTTAAATCCCAATTTTGTTGCTTTTTTTGGCAATTTTTCCCACGTCAAACTAAGTTTTATTGCTACTCTTTGCTGTTTTTGCCTCTTTTAGTCACTTGTATAGTTTCTTTTGTAAAGGTAGTTTTTAACAGTTTGTCTCTTTGGTTGAGTAACTCTAAAAACTGTAGCTGATATTTTGACACATTTCAGGTTATAGAAATATTTCACTGTCTGCGATAAGCCCTAGTGTGTGTGTGTGTGTGTGTGTGTGTGTGTGTGTGTGTGTGTGTGTGTGTGTGTGTGTGTGTGTGACTCACAGTGAAGCTGTTGTTGACGTTCTTGGTGCTGGACTCGGCCACACTGGCGTCCGTCAGATCCACCTCATCGAAGATTATCGACTGTAACACAAACCCGTGATCAGAGCCGGTGACCTTTGACCCCCCCTCTTACATGATGACCTCACATGGCTCCGCCCACAAACAGCAGGTAAAATCACAGGTGGAAGTGACAGAAGTGATCACCTTAGCGGTCTGAGCGTAGTACAGCGTTCTCCCTCTCAGTTTGAAGTATCGTCGCTTCCAACGCTGGAATGAACTCGTCTGTTTGAGCAGCGTGCCCTCCTTCAACACTGTCTGACACACACACACACACACGCACACACACACACACACACACACACACACACACACAAGGTTAATATCTGAGTGCGTTTCTTCTCTTTCTCTTTTGGTCGTTTCATTAACAGCTGATGTGTGAGCTGAACTGATTCTGATTGGACGGCGCTCTAATTGACCTTTCAAAATAAAACATGAGGCAAACACGGCGGTGGATAACCTTTCAGAATAAAACGCTGGACTGTGGATCAGCTGACGCCGGTAACATTCAGTCTCATGATGAAGAGGACAGCAGCAGCATTCAGGGAGCTCCGATAAACATCATCATCATCATCATCAGCTGACTGCTATTATCTAACTTTTCACTAAAACTTCACTCAAGAACAAGAGGAACAACATGAGGACTTTACTTTCTCTCAGAGTAAATGATGGAGGGATGAAGAGAGAGAGAAAACTGATTCAGTTAAATCACAACAGACTTTAAAGTTCTTTGTTTTTATCCTCATCAGCTCACTCTAAACAGATTAAATATATTCAGATACAAACAGAAACCCTGTTCACACGTCATCCACCTATGAACTAATGTTATAAAGAAACTTTAAGAGACTTTTACCTGGTCAGGCCGCGGTCTTTAAACGCACCGTTTCCCCTCCGCCCTCACTTTCATGTTTTCCTCTCAGATGGAGAAAACTCCCAAACACAAGCTTTAAATAGAAACTCAGAGGCTCCCAGCCAAACCCACTTCCTGTGACTCAAATATCCACGTCAGTCTGGACCCAGCTGCTGCTAACGCTGCCTTCAGGGACCCCCGGGCTTTTCAGCGCTGTGTCTGAGCAGACGGTAACCCCAACACCTACTGATTAATGATAACGATGAAATAAGTAAGAGAACAGCTTCTTCTCTTAACCCGAACTTACATCAAAACTTATTCCAGACTGTGGGACATGAACATGGCGACAGTGAAGGCAGCACGGATTTACCGTCTGTGTCTAAGAGCGCTCTCAGAGCTCCCATTAACTAAGATTTTGAGGCATTATTTACATTTTAGCAAAAGAGAAATATACATATTTTTCTTTTTATTGAGGCATGTGGTGAGGCATCATTATTATAGAAGCCCATTTCCATCAGAAAAAAAATAAAAATTGAAACTTGGCTTTGTTGAGAATGTCTTTGACATACTAAGTCAAAATTCTGACACAAAACGTTGCAAGATAATAAAGTTAAAATCCTGAGCTGAAAAGTCAAAAGTCTGAGATAAATAAGTCAAGATTCTGAACCAAAAGCTGCATGATAATAAAGTAAAACTTCTGAGCTTAAAAAGTCAAGTTTATGAGATAAAAAGTAAAAATCCCAGGCTGAAAAGTCAAAATACTTGAATGAATAAGTCAAGATTCTGAACCAAAAAGTTTTACTATAATAAAGTAAAAATCCTGCGATAAAAAGCCAAAGTTCTGACATAAAAAAAGTCAAAATTCAGAGACAATAAAGTCAAAAGTCTTGGAAAAACAGTTTGACAATAATAAAGTAAAGATCTTAACCCTAAAAAATTCAAATATCTAAGATAATTTATTAAAAATTCTAAACTAATAGTCAAATTTTGAGATACAAAGTCAAACATCAGAGATAAAAGATGTAAACATTTTGGGGAAAAAAATTAAAATTCTAGATAAAAAGTTGAAAATATGACATAAAAAGTTTGAATAGTAAATGAAATTATTAATATTGGCTCAATATGGGCAAAAATTCTCAACATAGCTAGTTTTTCATGTTTATATTTTTAACCGCTGGAATCTGGCTTTTATACATTATTTAGACAGTAATAATATACTAGTACAGTGTTCACATTATTCAGAAAAGGAATGTTTTATATTTGTTTGGGCTCTAAAGCTACTTTGTAGTCAAGATTTTTAACCGAAAACTTGCACGATAATAAAGTAAAATTCCCACAATAAAAAGTCAAAAGTTGAGGACGAAAAGTTGTACAATAATACCGTAAAACTTCTGAGCTTAAAAAGTCAAAACTCTGAGATAGGAAGTCAAAATTCAGAGACAATAAAGTCAAAAGTCTTGGAAAAATAGTTTTACAATAATAGAGAAAAGATCCTGACCCTAAAAAGTCAAATATCTGAGATAATTAAGTTGAAATTATGAGATAAGAGTCAAAATTTTATAACTGAAAGTCAAATTTTTGAGACAAAAAGTCGAATTTCTGAGATAAAGGTAAAAAAATGTGGTAAAAATTAAATATTTCTAGATAGAAAGTGGAAAATATGAGATGAAAAGTTTAAATAGTTGATGAAATTATTAATATTGACTCAATATGGGCCAAAATTCTCAACAAAGTTAGTTTTTCATGTTTATATTTTTAACCGCTGGAATCGAGCTTTTATACATTATTTAGACGGTAATAATATACTAGTAAAATGTTCACATTATCCAGAAAAGGAATGTTTTATATTTGTTTGGGCTCTGAAGCTTCTTTGTAGTCTTTGATAATCCTTGGAGTTTTTAAAATATGGTCACCCGACCCAATGAGACAGTGACAACAGAACTTTCCCAGCTTTGATGAGCACCTGAAGGCAACATACAGTTCAGTAAAGTTTGATGAAGATGTGGATCATAGATCAAGAATAACTCAAGAAGCAAGTCAGCCAGATAAATGTTTCAACATCTCAAGCACCCAAAATAAATGTACACCCCCCCCCCCCCCCCCTCCACACACACACACACACACACACATTTAAACCCACACACACATTCTTTAACACTCTGCTGTGTGAACACGGGACCGTTATGTGTCTCATAGCGGACTTTCCCACTCACACCAACCGCCGATGGAAGCCTTTCCTCCGGTCTCGCTGCTTCACCTTCCCCCCGTCACGCCTCACCCTTCCCGGGGAGCAGCTGTGGGAAACAGCGGGGCTTCTCTTAGGGGCCTGAGACCCTCCGGCTCGCGGAGTTAGCCGCGTTAGCTTAGCCTTAACTGTCGGTGTTATGGATGATTCTGTTGCTTGGTCGAAAAACGCTTCCTTACCGCGAATCGAAGGCAGTGAATGTAAAACAGAGCTGATGTACGGAACCAGTTTTATGACACATTTTCAAAAGATGAAGTTAGTTGTGGACTTAACTTTAGTTTCAGGGACAAACGTCTTAAATTATCAGAGCATAAATGTGTGAGTGTGGTTCTGCGCAGGCGCACGGATGGAGCGGCAGCTTGGAACCACATCTCGATAGGTAGCAACATTCGACAGCACACCTATGACTGCTTGTACAGCGGTTACTAAACACTGCTCTCTTTTCATAATTTTTGATGTTTCAATAAAATAAAGAGTCTGAAAATCCTCCCAGGGTGAAAACTCTGGTTAACATCTGGCTCTAGGTCTGACATCTTTTCAAAACATGAGCTTTGACATGATGAAAATGCTCTTTAAACGTGATTTTAAACCTATAATTACGATTACACTTTAAGGCAAGGTATAGATCATCTTCTGACACAAACTGATGTTAAATAAACCTGATGTAGCGGGTTAAATAAGGACCGTAAGTGTAGCAGCTGTGGCCCTTACCCCGAACCTAGCACCACCAAACCCCTGCCGACAATCCACATGAACTCCAGTGAAAACACACAGGAGAAAAAAACGAAAAGACCAAAACAAGGATTAAAGGTTATCAAGCTTCTCTCACAAACACTCTTTCGATCGGCGTTAACTAAATCCCTCCAGCAGCAGCGGTTAAATTCAAATCTGCTTTTTCTGAGCCTTTGTAACGGTTGAGTGACTGTTCACAGAGAGCAGAGAAGAGTCTGTTTAAAAAGCTCAAACCTGTAAATAAACACGTTTTACTCGAAATAAAAATATGTTTGGAGTCTAAATTGAGAGCCGAATCATGTAACGGTCATGGAAAACTCTGCTTATATGTATAACAATGAAGAAGATCCTTGTCATTTTTCAGTTGGAGCAGAAATGTCAGAACCGTTAGTTTTCTCTATGAGGTTCGCTGAGAGGCTCCGTCCCTGGAGCACAGCGGGGATGTCTGGCCCGCCCCGCTGGATGAAAACAGACCCCGGCCCGGATAAAGACCCAGACTCAGGCCGTTCTTACCTTGCTCCGGATCTGACCGGACGTCGATACTTTTCGGATGAGTTTCTGCGGGCTCCCGGGTTCCTGCTCCGGTTCACTGTCCGACGACTCCTCCGGGCACCGGGCCGCGGCTGACTCCGGTCCCCCTGCCTCCGCCATCCTGCCATCAGACCCCCGGGGAGGACCAGGGGAGGGAGCGCCCCCCGGCGGCGGAGAACCGGCAGCACGGGCGGGATAGGAGGTCGTTAGCTGACCTCTAGTGGTGACACAGGGACAGCGCAACAACTCATACTAAAATATCATAATATTAAAGGGACTGTGAGGACTTTCTGAAAGAGCTTGAAAAAGTCTCATCTCTAGATTTATGCATAATCATAATCCACAAGTTAAAACGAGCTCTAGTTAAAATGAGCTCTATTTTCATCACATGCATTTCTTTATTCTATCAAACCTGTGTTATTTGAACACATCTTTAAACTATTAAAATATAACATGTTTTTTTGTGTTTTGGTTCCTCAAACCCCCAAAATGTCAGGTGGTGCAACCGTCCTGACAAGTATCCACAGTAATTAAACTCTAAAAATTGAATGTCAGTTATTGTAGATGGAAATTAAAAATACAGTGGCATTATTTTATGCTTGAACCTTTTTAAATAAAACATTCTTTGCAAATAAAAAGAATTTTAAAGCTGTTGAGAAATGTAAAAAACTTTTGTCCCGTAATTTTCACCTTGTCAAATGTCAGGGTGGTGCAACCGTAACATTAGACTTTTATTTTAANAACATCAAATTATTTATCTTATTCACAAATAAAAGAAATGAAACACACAAAATGAAAATGTATGAGTCACTACAGACACTTGAGAGATACTTGCCAATAATTTCACACAGAAAAAATAACAGGAACATATAAATATATTTTCATATATTTGGTTGAGCCACCTGACATTTTTGGGTGCTCAAATTAAAAATACTAAAAAATAATGAACCTAAAAACTTTGAAATGTTGGTCAACTACTGAAATCTGTTAGAAAACTTAATTCTTCTCTCAGAAATATGTTTTTATCCATTTTTAAAGAACTTAAAAAAAAAATAAAATACGTTTTTAGACCCTCTTTTTGTCATTGACCCTTTGATTTACTGCTGACAAAGTTTAGCAGTGAAGAGAGAGACCTGTGGTTTTCTCTGCCAAAAACAATTTCTGTGATAGTAATGATGGTGGAAACTGAAGCAGGACTACAGCTTCTTCAATGATGTAATCATACTAAAATATAACATGATACATGATATTACGTAATAAAATTGTAATTTAAGGTAATATCCTTTGATGTGTGAGTATAACATGATGTTAGAAAGTATAACGTGATGTCATTTAATCCTTTTGTGCCAGATTCAGACATGGTTGTGCAACAGAGAGCGAGAGAGAGAGAAGAAGTGAAATACAACACTTCAACACTTCATTCATTTCATATTCTGTTTCAGCTACAATGAAGAGTGTGTGTATGTGTGTGTGTGTAACTTTCACTTCCTGTTTGATCACTAACTTCACACCTGCTCCTGGAACCAGATCCCTGTGACCCCCCCTGTGAAAAGAGACCGCGACCAACCAAAGACCAACCAACGTTTACAGAGTTAAAGGACGAGTTGATGGAAACATGATGCTAAAAAGTTTTTGAATGTGCCGCTCAAGCAGATATTAAACACCAAACATCATCCGTCAAATATTTGATTTAAATACTAAATACGACAGGTTTATAAACTGAGGGGTTTTAAACCTGGATTAGGAGGTTTTTAGGATGGTTCATAACCTGGTTTGGGTTTTTTCCCCTCCCATAATCTCTTTATTTAATTTTTTACACTTAATCAACAAAAGTTTCTCCCATTGTTACAACAAATATGTAAACCCTGGCATTATAATCTGGATTAGGTTGTTTATAATCTAGTTTGGTGTTATTATAGGTTTTGTTTTGTTTTGTTTTGTTTTTTTTGGGGGGGGGGGTACAATCTGGTATGGGAGGTTTTATTATCTGGTTTAGTATTTATAATCTGGTTTTGTGTTTTAATCTGGTTAAGGGGGGTTTATAACTGGTTTACGGTGTTGATTATAGTGTTTAGTGTTTATAACCGTAGTTTAGCGGGATTAATAACCTTGTCACAATAATTATGTAAACCCTGGCATTATAATCTTGTTTGGTGTTTATAATCTGGTTTAGGGTGTTAATATTCTGGTTAAGTGTTTATCATCTGGTTTGGTGTTATGATAGGGTTTGTTTTTTGTTTTTGTTTTTGTTTTTTGGGGGGGGGTACAATCTGGTATGTGAGGATTTATAATCTGGTTTAGTGTTTTAATCTGGTTGAGGGGTTATAATCTGATTAGTTGTTTATAATGTAGTTTAGTGTTTATAATCTGGTTGAGGGGTTATAATCTGGTTTAGTGTCTATAATCTTGTTTGGTGTTTATAATCTGGATTAGGGTGTTCATTACCTGATATATAATAATATAATAATAATATATAATCTGGTTTAGTGTCATAATCTGGTTTTGTGTTATGACATTCTTTAGGGGGTTTATGATCTGGTTTCGGGGGATTAATAACCTTGTCACAATGAATATGTAAACCCTGGCATTATAATCTGGTTTAGGGTGTTAATATTCTGGTTAAGTGTTTATAATCTGGTTAAGTGTTTATAATCTGGTTTCGGGGGATTAATAACCTTGTCACAATAAATTTTTAAACCCTGGCATTATAATCTGGTTTAGGGTGTTAATATTCTGGTTAAGTGTTTATAATCTGGTTTGGTGTTGTAATCTGGTTTGGTGTTGCAATATTGTTTAGGAGGTTTATAATCTTGGTTAGTGTTTAAAATCTGGTTTAGGGTGTTCATAACCTGACATAGGGGGTTTTATAATCTGGTTTTATGTTATAATATGGTTTAGGGGGGCTTGTAACTTTGCTTATGGTGTTTATAACCTTGTTTAGTGTTTATAAACTGGTGTTGTAATATGGTTTAGGGTTTTTTATAATCTGATATAGGGGGTTTATAATCTGGTTTAGTGTCATAATCTGGTTTTGTGTCATAACCTTCTTTAGGGGGTCTATAATCTGGTTTAGGGGGATTAATAACCTTCTTTATAAGCTAATCTGTCTCCGGAGACATTTAACTGGGTTTCGGGGGCTTATAATCTGGTTTAGGAGATTTTTCCTTCATTCTAAGGTTTATTATTCTCTCGTTCAGGTGGGTTCATCACCTGGGTCACATGCTCGTTGGGCCCCTGCTGACCCAGTTGGAGGCCCCCAGCCTGGTTCCCAGGTGAGTCCCTCAGTGTTTCACCTATAGACAGTCGGTGTGAGCTGGATCAGGTGACGGGCTTCAGACAGGTACAGTTACACCTGTGCTTTATGAGGATGGTCCTACACAGTGATAACCAGGTCACTTTTACCATGAAAGAGGCTTCGTGGTGGGAACTGACCCAACCTGGATCAGGTAAGATCACTTTCACATGATGATCAATAAAGTGTTGACTCTGAAAACACCTGAGGGCTTCACCTGTGGGAACAACAGCTCTGAGCCAATAAAGAAAAGAGAGAGAGAGAGAGAGAGAGAGAGGGGTTTTCTGATCAGATCCATCAGTGAGACCCCCTCACACTCAGGGTCTGATCTGGATCAGAGGAAAACAAAAACCTGATTCAAGTGGCTCACCTGGGCTCTCTTTTAGGTACCGCTGCTGTAGACACAGAACTAGAAGCTCCAAATTTGTCCACAGGGGGGCGCCAAAACCCACAAACTGACAACTCTTATAAAAAAAAACCTTTAGCTTATAAAAACCCCAAAGGTTGAGCTAAAGCTGACGGACACAAGACCAAGCTCGGCCTCTTTGACCTGTTTTACATTAACAGTACACACACTCATTTAACCCCCCCCCCCCCCCCCCCCCCCCCCCGTGTGTGTGTGTGTGTGTGTGTGTGTGTGAAAGACAAAGAAAGACAGAGATGTGACACCTGTGTTTTTTCTCTGTAGTCAGGTCACATTATGCATCAAAAAGAAACAAAACACAGACCTACTTTTACACAAAGATTCACACCTGCACACCTGTGTGTTTGTGTGTGTGTGTGTGTGTGTGTGTGTGTGTGTGTGAGGGGGGGGGGGCAGCATCAGGTGGGCGGGGCCATGTGTTTTATTAACACCTGTGTGTGACAGGTGAGCTCAGTTGACAGGTGATTCAGAGACTTCACGATGTTCGGTGAGTGATGAGGAATATTTGGGACTTTTTTACACCACAAAAGTGATTAATTATTATTATTACCACTATTTTTATTATCATTTCTGTTATTATTATTATTATTACATAAGAGTCTGATCTGTGTTAATATTGTTTGCACTCATCTCCAGCTGCTCTCCATTATTTTTTGGATGCACAATTTTGGATCTTTGGCCGATATATTACGACTCATTTAGCAGATACCGATATTACACCCGTACACTGAATTGAGATCATTCATTTTCCTCTGTATTGGAATTATTGGCATACTCTTACCACATTTGTTGAATAATAAACATTTTCTGTGCAATATAATAATAAAAATACTTAATGCCTTAATGCTCTCCTTCAGTCAATAATATAAAAATCATAACAAAGGCAAATTTGGTGGATTTCACAATTGACAGAGAAATGAAATGTAACCTCTGTTCACAGGGAACATTTTGCACTTTGTGTGACTTTTTCGTGCCGGGGCCCTTAGGTCGTGCATTTAATTAATTAAGCAGTAACTCGTTATATCGGCCGATAACTGATCGTTCAGTTTTAAGCCAATATCAGCCGATACTTATCGTGCATCCCCAATTATTTTATTTCTTTTAAGGATTTAAAATCTTTGACATTGACTGATGCTTTTCATAAACTGAAGGTTTATGGGGTGAAATGTTTTGTCCCCTCTGAGACACCATACACTGGTTACCTGTTCACCAGGTGCTTGTTTAGTCGAGAGCCTGAGACTCAAACTGGACGTGACCTCAGTCGGTTAATGGGACTTTTTCTCTTCACAGACATGAGGACGTTTTTATGTCACTTCCTTTTGATGGCGCTTTACCTCCCAGTTGCCGTGGCGATGCCAGAGCAACCCCTCCCTGCTCCGCCCATGGACGGCCCCGGAAGAATTTACTACCCTGACGTAGAGAACATGACTGGGCCCCCGCCGCCCGGGGACCTGGAGGAGTACTGTCAGACGCTGCAGCAGGTCCCCGTCCCCCCAGAGGAAATGCCCTGGTTCTGTATGTGCACACAGTGTCAGAGCAGTCCAGGACCCAAGGGGGACACAGGAGACCGGGGACTACCAGGTACATACACCTGAGGCTTTTCTTATCTTATTCTCTGTTAGATTAAATCACTGTATATTCTAATCACAAACTGAAATATTTCTATAACCTGAAATGTGTCAAAATATCAGATTTTGCTGCAGATGTTTTCTGTTCTACACCAGAGTTACTCAACCAAAGAGACAAACTGTTAAAAACTACCTTTACAAAAGAAACTATACAAGTGGAGAAAAGAGGCAAAAACAGCAAAGAGGAGAAATAAAACTTAGTTTAAGGTTGCAAAAATAGACAAAAAAGCAACAAAAATTGGCATTTAAATTGGGATTAAACCTGGAAATATTCAAAATATAGCAAATAAATTGTCCAAAAGTGGCCGTAAAAGAGTGAAAAGTCACTAAAATTGACAAAGAGCAACAAAAATTAGCAAGACAAATGTGTAGGAAACTTTACAAAGGTTCAGAAAGTAGCAAAAATTATGAATAAAGTGATGAAAAAGAGTGAAAAGTGGTAAAAATGGCAAAAAAGTGACCAAAAGCAGTAAAAAGTTGTAAAAATAGACAAAAAAAAAACAAAAATGGCAAGGAAGTTGGGATGAAACTTGGAAAGTAGTCAGTTTGTTGCTAAAATAGTTGAAAAGTGGCAAAAAACAGATTGAAAATGGATTAAAATGGGACATAAAGCAAAAAAAAAGTTGTACGACAAATTTGTAGGAAACTTTACAGAGGTTCAGAAAGTAGCAAAAATTATGAATAAAGTGATGAAAAAGGGTGAAAAATGGTAAAAATGACCAAAAAGTAGTGAAAGGTTGTAAAAAAAAAAAGGCCAAAGTCAACAAAAATGGCAAGAAAGTTGGGATGGAACTTGTAAAGTAGTCTGTTTGTTGCAAAAATGGTCCAAAAGTGACAAAAAAAAAAAAAACAGAGTGAAAATGGATCAAAATGGACATAAAGCAAAAAAAAGTTGTAAGACATTTTTGGAGGAAACTTCATAAAGATTCCAAAAGTAGCAAAAATTATGAAGAAAGTGATGAAAAAGAGTGAAAAGTGTTAAAAATGGCAAAAAAAAAAACAAAAATGGCAACAAAGTTGGGATGAAACTTGGGAAGTAGTCTGTTTGTTGCACAAAATGGTCCAAAAGTGGCAAAAAAAAAGAGTGAAAATGGATTAAAATGGACATAAAGCAAAAAAAATTAGTAAGACATTTTTGGAGGAAACTTAACAAAGATTCAGAAAGGAGCTAAAAAATGGTGAAAAACCGTGAAAAGTGGTAAAATTGGCTCAAGTCAACAAAAATGGCATGAAAGTTGTGATTAAGCTTGGAAAATTGTCAGTTTGTTGCAAAAAAAATGGTTTAAAAGTGGCAAAAAAGAATGAGAAGTGTCTTAATTTGGCATAAACAACAAAAATTGGCAAGAAAAGTGGAAGTGAACCTTAAAAATAGTCAATTTGTTGCAAGAAATGGTGAAAAGAGAAGCAAAAAAAGGAGTGAAAAACCAGTAATAATGGTCAGTTAACAAAAACGGCAAGAAAATTGGGAGTGAACTTGTAAAATAGTCAGAAATGGTCAAAAAATGTTCCAAAAGTGATAAAAAAAGAAGGTACAAGTGGTTAAAATGTGTAAAAATCAGCCCCAGTTGTCGTGGTAGTGGGTTGTTGTTGTTGTGCTGTAATTAATGAAACTGTTCATGTTCTACAATGAGTTTGTTTAGAAACAGAGAAGATGGGAAACTAGAAATAATCTCACAAAAAATTGCAATATAGGAAATAATTAGTGCAATGAGATTTTTTTTGTAAATCCTTCAGCCCTAGTTTTTTAACTGAACTCCTTAACGTGTCCGCTCAGGTCGCCCTGGGAGTCCTGGGAGAAGAGGGGTGACAGGGTTCAGAGGTCCTCCAGGTTTCGTGGGCAGACCAGGAATCAAAGGTAAAAAAAAAAAGTTCCCATCATGCTTTGCAGCTGGTCTCTGCTCTGAGTTTCTGTCGCTCACTGTGATTTTCCTCCTTTCAGGACAGAAAGGAGACGATGGTGAGAAAGGAGGTCAAGGACCGCAAGGTTTCACGGGACCTAAAGGAGGACGAGGTTTCAAAGGTGAGAATCCCCCCCACAGTGTCTGTGCTGTGACACCTCCCTCCCCGACCCCCCCCTTCTCCCACATGTGCAAGTCTTACGGTTTTGTTGTGATGGTTTGTTATGTTGTTGATATGCTGAGGTGCTTTTCTCCTTATCTCAGGATCTTAGTTTGGGATTTGCTTTTTTTTCCCTCTTCCTCCCTCTTGTTTTCTCATCTAACAACATGGGGCGCTGGCTGTTCCACAGGTCTCCCGCTCCTGCCTCCCCTGTTACATGTTTTTATGTTTCTTAGACAGGATGAAACTGAAATGAAAAGTGCAATTATGAATAAAGTTTCTTGTTTCTTGTTCCTGTTGTTGCACAGGTGACAAAGGTGAACCAGGTCTAGAGGGTCGTCCAGGTGATCAGGGTCCTAAAGGAGATGACGGGGTCTGTCCGAGTGTCTGTGACCCCATCAATCCCCCCCCAGGACCCCCTGGTCTGACCGGCCCCTCAGGACCCACAGGTCTGCCTGGTACGCCTGGACTGGGGGGGTCCAAAGGTGAAAAAGGTGACACAGGTGACATGGGTGCTCCAGGTGCTCCGGGGTCTGTGGGGGAGAAGGGGGAGCTGGGGCCTCAGGGGGAGTGTAACTGCACAGACGGGGAGGAAGGGGCCCCAGGTCAGAAGGGGGACATGGGGGAGAAGGGGGAGCTGGGGCAGGCGGGGGCCACCGGGCAGCAGGGGCCACAGGGTGATAAGGGGGACATGGGCCACATGGGGATGATGGGTCCTCCTGGTCCCTGCATGCCCAGCATCCAGTCCGCCTTCGCCGCGGGGCTGACGACCAGCTTCCCTCCCCCCGACGCCCCCGTGGTTTTCTCCCACGTCGTCTACAACACCCAGGGGAGCTACGACCCCACCACCGGACTCTACATCGCCCCCATCAACGGCACCTACGTCTTCAGCTACCACCTCACCGTCCACGAACGAGTCCTGAAAGTCGGACTCTTCCACAACTTCAGGCCCGTGGTCATCACCACCGACACCAAAATCTTAGGAACCACTTCGCACTCGGTGGTTCTGCACCTGGCCCTCGGGGACCGGGTCTGGATCCAGGTGAAGGACTCGGTGACTAACGGCATGTACGCCAGCAGCGAGTCCAGCAGCACCTTCTCGGGCTTCCTGCTCCACCCAGACTCATGTGACATGGCCTCGCTAAGGGGGCCCGTCCCCTTCATGGACCCCCCACAGGGGACGTACAGCTGGGGCAGCGTGCCGGGGTCCAGCCCCCCACCCACTGATGGAGGATCCAATTAACTTAAGGTGTCCAGCAGGTGGAGCAACCAGGCCAACAACGAATAAAACCACCAAATAAACTCAATGTTCCAAAGCTTTAATTCTTTCATCAACTCATGTTTTGTTTTCATGTAAAGAACAACAAGTTGCTTTGTGTATGAAATGTGATTTGTAGATAAATAAACAAAAACAACCTCAGGACAGAAACAGAAATTGAATGACTTAAAGTGTGATCACAACAAAGAAACGTCCAGTTACAGAAATGAACATGAAGAGTCTTCAAACTCCTTTGAATAAATGTTTTCTTTTTCCTGCTGTCTGACAAATCTTCAATAAATCTGACCGGCTTTAAACTCAAACCTGTGTACTGTCATTAAATCACAATCACATCTGTTTTGTATGGTGGCCTGGATGTGCAAAAGCCACAACACAAAACAGAAGTTAAATGAGTTCAACTTAAAGTGTTTTCCTTATCTCAACAGACCAGTCCGTGCAAAAGTAGACACAGTAAATAGAATTTTTTGAGTTATAAATATTTATTAAGACATATAATATTGTACAATGCAACACAAAACAGTGTAATAACAACCACTAGGAAGTTACATACACTCAGAGGCAGTTTTTCCAAAAATCATATTACACAAATTAGGGCTGGGCAATTAATTGCAACTTACATTAAATCGCAACATGGCCTGTTGCAAAATTCTGTGCAATTTTTTTAACCTGAAATGTGTCAGAATAAATTGTCTTGCAGAAGATGTTTTATGCTTTACACCAGTTTTACTCAACCAAAGAGACAAATTATTGAAAACTGCCTATGCAAGAGAAACAATCTAAGTGGTGAAAAGTGGCAAAAAGCAGCAAATATGGGTGAAAAAAAGTTAAATATTGAGAGAAAACTTGGAAAATAGTTAGGAAGTGGCAAAATTATTGTCCAAAAGCAGCAAAATAGAATATTAAAAAGTGATTAATATGGGCAAAAAGCAGTCACAAGTAGCAAAAATGGTACAAACATGCAACTGAACGAACTTTTCTCGTGCCTCACATTTCTATTCAAAATCAAATTTCCAATGTATATCTAAAAAGCTCTTTTTTTTCAAAGTTATTTAGTTCTAATCATCGAATTTGGTGCTTTTTTAAAAATAAAAAGTGATTCATTGCTTGTGTTTGTTTAGCAGAGCATAAGATGAGGGACCTGAAAATAATCACACCATAAATCGCAGATGCAATATAGCGAGAAATAATTGTAATTAGATTATTTTTGCAAACTATTCTGCTCCAAGACAAATACATTAAAAGCACATAAATCATAATCTTTGTCTTTCATTCTTGTTTTTCTGTTTGTTTTCGAGTTGTGGTGTTTGCAAATTGTCTGACACCTGCCAGCCACCGTAGTTTAATGAATCACATGAGTATATTCTCTCATGGCGCTGCAGCCTCACAGGTTTCAGGTGATTTTAATGGATCTTAGCAGAGAAAGCAGAACAGCTGCTCCTTAGAGAAATCCTGGTCCTTGAACTGGACCCTGGTCGAGCTCTGAGCTTTGGAAGCAGCAGGAAAGTTGATCCAGACCCAGTTTCTCTGATCATACGAGTCTATAAATCTCCATGTTTCTGTTCGTCCACGTGAGTAAAGTTCTTCATGGTCTGTATTAAACCCGTACGTAGTCTCTGAAATCCTTTTTTGGTCCCTGAACCTAAACCATCCCGCTCCACTGTAGCGAGGTGTACCTGACTCCGCCCCCTCCGCCCGGCGAGCAGAGCAGCACGGTCTTCTTCACGTTGGATCCCAGACGAGCCACAGACAGGAAGTCCAGCAGACAGACGGGCTCGTCCTCAGAGAGACAGACGGCGATGAAGTGAGCGTGAAACCTGAGAGGATCACCTGAAGACCAGAGACGCTGTTTGATTATTGAGGTGGAAACGCGACCGAACAGCGACTTAAAGCTTCATTCTTGAATCTCCTGACTTCCTTCTAACAAAACGTGCATTAACTGCACTTTTTCTGCAGTTAGAGAAAAAGCTTTTGGTATAAACTCCAGATGATCAGCTCAGCTCTTCTTCAGCCTCTGAACCTTTGTTGTGTAAACGGCTCCAACAGTTATATCACCATCTTTGAGCTGCTGCTCATGTGACAGACGCATTTTTTAAAATGAGCCTGGGAAAATGAGTTTCTATAGTGTTTTATTTTTTTATGTTTGTGGTGCTTTTTATTTATAACTGTGTGCTATAAATATATTTTACTGTTGTGTTTTTGCACTGTCATCTATATAGATCTATCTATCTATCTATATAGATCTATCTATCTATCTATCTATCTATCTATCTATATAGATCTATCTATCTATCTATCTATCTATCTATATAGATCTATCTATCTATCTATCTATCTATCTATCTATCTATCTATCTATATAGATCTATCTATCTATCTATCTATCTATCTAGATCTATCTATCGATCTATATATCTATCTTTCTATATCTATTTAGATCTATCGGTCTGTATATATATAACTATCTATCTATCTATATAGATCTTTCTTTCTATCTATGTATATATCTATCTATCTATCTATCTATCTATCTATACAGATCTATAGATCCATCTATCTATCTATCTATCATGCATGACTATTTAAATCTGATTATTCTTTACCTGTTTTTCACAACCTACAGACATGTTTATTTACCCCCATATTTATTTATACCCATATTTATATAATTCAATTCTCTCAATGTTAAATCACTACTCAACCAATTGTCAATTCAAAACAACTGGAACTATTTCTAACACTTGAATATATTTTTTAACACTTGTATAGATCTTAATTTTAAATTTTTAAATTTTTTATATCTTAATATAGCTAAAAAAATTAACTCTTAATACCTATTTTAATCTGTTTAATTTGTAACACTTTTTACATATCTTAATTTCTAACTTCTAACACTCGTGTATATCTTAATTCTTCATTCATAACACTTTATATATATCTTAAAATTCATCTATTTTTAACACTTGTATTTATCTAAATTTGTTGTTAATTCTAAGACTTCTCCTAATTGTTCTTATTCTTACTCTGTTTTCTGTAACATCTGAATTTCCCTGCAGGGATCAATGAAGTTTTATCTTGTCATAATTTATCTTAGATGACAGTGTGTTAAGTCCCTGAGTGTTTCCGTGTAAACAGATTTTTTTGCGTTACAGGGTGAAAACGTCAGCGAATCAGACACACAGTCACTCACCTGGATAAACCAGGAAGTCTCCTCCAAATTTTCCTGCTGAGGTCAGGTAGAAGCCCCGCCCCCTCAGGTCTCTGAACACCTGGTACCGGACCTCGGCCTGCTGCCCCCCCTGCGCTCTGATTGGCCAGTCGGCCTGTAGGAAGGCGCGGCTCTCGGGACAGTGAGTCAGCCCCGCCCTCGCCGTGCTCAGCTGCACCGCCAGCGCCGTCTGCGGGAAGGTGAAGCTCTGATCCAGAGCCTCCAGGCGGCTGCGAAGGGCGTCATCTATGGAACCTGTAGAGACCAGAACCAGAACCAGAACTGTCAGATCAGACACTGTAGACCAGGTTCAGGTGTTCCTGCAGGACTCACCTGTGTCTGATGAGGTCATAGCTTGTAACAGCGCAGACTTCCTGTCCTCCAGGGCGAGAACAGTCTGCTCCTCATAACTCCGCCTCTGCTCCTCCTCCAGAACAAGCCCCGCCCCTTCTGCTTCCTGCACAAAAATCAACCAATGAGAACTCACAGCAGAACAGCAGCATGTTTAGTTGTGACTCACCTGTTATTCAGACTGAACTCACCTGGTGAGGGGGGGGCAGGGCGGCGGTTGCGTGGCGTTCGCTCAGCAGACGCTCCTCCTCGGGCAGCAGCAGCAGGGGGCGTCCCAAACGTCCGTTCTGGCGTGGAGTCCGCGGCAGAGATCCTAACAGCGCCCCCACCAGGCCCTGAGACCGCACTGACCGCAGGTCCTCCACCCGCCACAGCAGGGGGGCGGAGTCACAAAGGCCGACGCCCACCACGTGATGGGAAGGAGACTCCTCCATCACCGGCGAACAGGTGATCAGGTTAACTGTTAGGGCACAGATACAGGTGAGATCAGTCATGTGACCTCATCAATGATGTCATCTGATCAGCTGATCCACAGGTGAGTCAAGAGACGATCACAACCTGACACCTCTGAACTCAGGTGATGACATCATCACCTGTCAGTCAACACAAATGAGCTTCTGATGACGTTTGAATCAGTGACCAATCAGAGACTCTATGAACCAGCCAGTAACCAGTCAATTAAAAGTTCATAACCAGTCAGTAACCAGTCATTATAAACCAGTCATTAGCAAGTCAGCACCAACCAGCCAGAAACTAGTCAGTGACCAGTCAGTTACTAGTCACTAACCTGTCAATAACCAGTTGGTGACAAGACCATAACCAGTCAGTAAGCAGTCATTATAAACCAGTCAATATTAATTAGTCAGTAATAAGACAGCACTAACCGGCCAGTAACAAGTCAATAACCAATTAGTTACCAGTCAATAACCTGTTTGTTTTTACTTAACCAGCCAACAACCAGTCAGTGACCAGTCCATAACCAGTTGGTTTGTAGTGAACCAGCCAAAAATAGGTCAGTGACCAGTCCATAACCAGCCAGTAACCAGTTGGTCACAAGTCAATAACCAGTCATTATTAACCTGCATTTACTCAGCATTAACCAGTCAGTAACACGTCAGTTTTAATTAGTCAGTAACCAGACAATAACTAATCAGTAACCATCAATAACCAGTTGGTTTTAAGTAACCAGCCAACAACCAGTCTAAACCAGTGTATAACCAGCAGTAACAAGTCATTATTAACCATTCAGTAATTACTCAGTATTAACCAGTCAGTAACTAGCAGGTAACTCATTCAGACTTAACTGATGTCTTTGAGCTTAACTAATTAACAACTGATTTACTGCTTCAGCAAATTGGACACTAACCAGTCAGTAAACAGGTGACTAAACAATCGGTCAGTAAACAGGTGACTAACCAACCAGATAGTAAACAGGTGACTCACCAACCAGTCAGTAAACAGGTGACTAACAAACCGGTTAGTAAACAGGTGACTAACCAACCAGTTAGTTAACAGGTGATTAACCAACCAGTCAGTAAACAGGTGACTCACCAACCAGGCAGTAAACAGGTGACTAACAAACCGGTTAGTAAACAGGTGACTAACCAACCAGTTAGTTAACAGGTGATTAACCAACCAGTCAGTAAATAGGTGACTCACCAACCAGTCAGTAAACAGGTGACTAAAAAACAGTCAGTTAACAGGTGACTAACCAACCAGTTAGTAAACAGGTGACTAACCAACCAGTCAGTAAACAGGTGACCAGTATCTACCTGTCGGTGTTTGACAGTGTTTACTTACTTTGCTCAGATCGCACGTGTTTCCTCTCCCCCCTCTCGTCACGACATGCCGTAAACAGCTCCTTTTGTAGTTTTTATTATGAATAAACTAAAAAAAGGAGTTTTAATCAAACTAAGGAAGCTCACGAGGCTCTAACCTGCTCTGTTAAACCCGTTCGAACAAAAAGCGAAAATGTGTTTGCTTCAGTTCCAGAGCACCACTGCACATGACAAGCGGAGCATGCGCAGACACACATCCCGCCCACTTAAACGTCACTAGCGGAATCAACCAATCACAGGCCGATCTTTGGCTGCGACCCCCAGAAAAGGAACCACATGACTTTTCTGCTGGGTCTGTTTTATTGTGCAATTTCTCTTCTTTCTTAGATATTTATATAAAAATAAATGAGTAGAATTAAGAGAAGGAAGAGAGATGTAGTTATACTTTAGAGAGGAGTTAACTAATTGTGTATTTTTGTGTTTTTGGTTATTTTCATTGCTTTGAGGAACATTTTAAATTCATTAAGGTAAAATAAAAAATTGAGGGAGAAACATCAGGGTCTTTTTTTGTGAAATCTAGAAAGTGACAGACGCTATTGCTGCATAATCATCATATTTGAATTTTAATGTTACAGTAAAATAATATCTATCTGAAACTGATTGACTTCTTTATCGTTTTTACAGCAGGTGGAAAAACTGTTTCTGTATAATCCACATAGGCAACAGTTTGCAAAAAAGTTGGTAAGTGGTTTATTTAGATGTATTTCTTAGAAGTAAACACCTCTTTTATGACAAGAAGTGAGATGGTTTACAGTTTCTTTCACATCACGTCACTTCTCTCACAGATTGTTATGTTGTAGTTGTAATGCTGGTTTATTCCAGTAGGTGACGATAATTCACATAAACCTGTGTGTCCCCTCATGAATAAAAGGCAGAGTTTCATTAACACAAAGACAAAAAAAACCCAGAAACCATCAAAGCCTGTGAACGAAGTTTATTTAGAGTTTAACTCAAAACGAAGATGAACAGGAAGCTTTTATTTTGAAAGGAACTGTCAAAGGCTGTGGCATCTGTACAGATGTTGCATAGCAACAGAGCATGCCCACACACACTCGCATACACACATGCCTCAGCTTCCTCAAACATCTCCCAGAATCCCTTTGGATTTACACCTGGAGTTTCCTCAAAGGTCTGTTTCAGCCGAGGAACCGTGGAGTCAGTTCATCTTGAGTGTGAAAGTGTGTGTGTGTGTGTTTTTGTGTTGTGGGGTCAGGTGTGGGGGGGGGTGTGGCTCCTGCAGCGCCCCCTACTGTCCGATCTGCAGCTCCTCCAGCTCCTTCAGCAGCTGCTCCTCCTTCTGCATCTTCTCCAGCTGAGAGAAACAAACACACACCTGTCAGGTAATCTCACACACACACACACACACACACACACACCTGCTGCCTGTTAACCCCCCCCCCCCTCCCTGAGGATGAGTAACCTCACCTGGTTTTTCTGCAGAACTTTTCCCGCCGCCTGCTGCTCCCTCAGCTCCTCGATGGCTCTCAGTTTCTGGAAGACGACAACAACACATCCGTCAGCCAATCACAGCGCAGAGCTCTGCTGACCCGTGTGTGTGTGTGTATCAGAGTGTGTGTGTCAGTGTGTGTGTGTGTTCGCTGCTCGTCACCTTCTTTAAGTTCTTGATCTTCTTGTCCATGTCTGGGTCTCCACAGCTCGTCTCTGATTGGTTGTTGGTGACGGGGGCGGGGTCAGACGGAGCTTCAGGCTCAGTTTTGGTCTCCTGTTGAAGAATTATAGACGTTTTTTTTAATAGGGGGCGCTAGTGAACACACTAACAGCTGGGGGGGGGGGGGGTCATGGAGCCGTCTGATTGGCTGAGGTCAGCTCTCACCTGTTTGGCTGCTTTCTTCGCTTCTCGTTTCTTCTGGTTCTTCAGAGCCGCCTTTGACAGAGGCTTCTCCTGACCAGGACGCATGTTCTGAGGAGGCTCCTCCTCATGCTGTAACACACACACACACAAACACACACACACACACACACACACACACAGGTCAACATCTACATCAAACTAGGAGCACAAAACACAATTAGGGCCATGCTAAAAGGAAAAAAAACAGTAACATTATGCAATAAATCTCATAAATTTACAAGAAAAAATTAGCAATTCATTCATGAATTTATCTCCCAACTTCATGACTTCATTCTCACAAATATATGAATTAGTTCTTGCATATCAATTAATTTATTCTCATAATTATATGCCTTTTTTTTTTTTTTTTAGATATTTTTTTTGGCTTTTCTGCCTTTAATTGGATAGAGGAGGACAGTGGATAGAGTTGGAAAGGGGGAGAGAGTGGGGAATGACATGCAGGAAACAGGCCACAGGCGTGTGCAGCCATATCCACTAGGCCATCTGCGCCCCCATTATTATATGACCTTAATCTCATAATGACTATATACTTGTAAAATTAAAACTTCACTCTTGTAAATTTAAGACTTAATCCTTGTAATTCTAAGAATAATTTCCCATAACTTTGCACCTTAATTCCTGAAAATGTACAACTTTCTTCTTGTTAAAAACTTGTTAAACTATGATTTTATGCTCGAAAATGTTCAACTTTATTGCCTTAAATTTATGACCTTAGTCTTCTAGATTTAGGACTTTATTCTTACTAATGTATGAATTCATTCTTGTAAATTATGACAATATTCACTCATTATACTACTTAATTCTTGTTAAACTATAATTTTATTCTTGTAAATCTATGATATTTTTATGGGAAATCAATGATGTTGTACCCATAAATCTCTGACTTTCTTCCCTTAAATTTCTGACTTTATTCTCATAAATAAATGAAATTTATATTCATAAATGTGGCTTTAATCTCATAAATTTATAACTTTGTTCTCAAACTTCTATGAATTTAATCCTGTAAATCTCTGACTCTATTCTTGTAAATCTACAACTTTATTGCCCTAAATTTACGACTCAATTCTCATAGTTTTTTTTTTTTTTTTTAACTTTACTTAATTCTAATAAATCTATGACCTCATTATCATTAATTTATGAGATTAGTCTTGAAAATTGTGTGTGTGTGTGTGTTTGTGTGTGTTCTCACCAGTTTGGAGCTGGCTGTAGCCGGCAGGTGTCTGAGAGCAGGAGGGCGGTACGCCTGTGTGGGCGCGGCCTGCGTGGTTCCCAGCTCGCTCGGCGCCGCCTGGTACTTGATGGCTCTTTCGGGAAACGTGCCGACAGGAAACGGCTGCCAGCGAACCTCCCACAGCTCTGACCCCGCCTCCACGTCCCACCTGTGCAGCACCGAGCCCGTGTAGTGCCAGATCTTGTATCCGTTACCCACTCGCAGACGGGGGGAACACGTCGCCGTGACGACGTGCTCGCCATCGGGACACCAGGAGAAGTGTGTGGCGTCTGGAGCCTGAGGTTTGGACACCTGTGGGACAGAGAGCGAGCAGTGAACACCTGAGATCAGCTGTGACTCTGACTCTCAGGTGTGTGTTCGTCTCCTCACCTGTTTGTATTTCTTCACGTCCCAAACCTCCATCTGACCCCGAAGGTTCCCGAAGCCGGCGAGGACCAGGATGTGACCCTGAGGACTAAAAACAGGAAGAACTAGGGCTGAAAGATTTTAGAAAAAGATCTAGTTGCGATTTTTCTGTCAGATATTGCAATTTCAATTCTATTCACAATTATCTCCAAATCAAGTTTCAGTGAAGTTTTCACAATTTACAGCAACATTTACAAACTCGACAGAAAATTACATCAAACCATTGAATCATCAAAAGTTATTACCCTAAATGCAAGGATGAAAACTGAAGATAAGAACTGTTCCCTAATGTATTTATTAACAATTTTGCATTAAAAAGTCAATATTTTGACATAATAGTCAAAATTGTAAGATATTAAAACAAAAATTTTAACAGATAAAAGTAATCTAAAAGTCAAAACTTTGAGGAATTAAAGTTGAAATTAAGAAAAAATAAGGTCATTTATTGAGAAAAAAGGCAAAAAAGAAGTCAAAATTGGAGACAAAAAGTCACCATTTCGAGATAATACAGTCAAAACATTGAGATAAATTCGTCAAAATTCTGAGATAAAACAACAAAACTTTGCCAAACGAAAAAATTTGAGCTGAAAAGTCAAAGTTATTAGATTAAGAGACAAAGTTTTGAGATAAATAGTTGCAGTTGTGGGACAAAAAGCCAAATTTTAGGAACAAAAAGTCAAAGTATTGAGATGTTAAAGTAAAAAATTTGAGCCAAAAAGTCAGTTATGAGATCAAGAGACATAATTTTGAGCTAGAAGGGCAAAGATGTGAGATAAAAAGTCATTTTTGAGACAAAAAGATAAAAGTTTGAGATAAAGATTCAAAATTTTAAATAATAAAAAATCTTTAAAATCCTTGACCAAGGCAAAAAGGATCTTTTCTAACAGTTTTACATCCAAGACGCACGTCTGAAAAACAGCTGACAGAACAAATCCTGGGTCAGTCAGGATAAAAAAATCACAGCTTTGTCGAAAACATGATCACGATATCTGGAATTATGGTTTCGATCAGAAAATGATAAATTGTTCAGCCTTAGGAAGAACTATAGAAAGTAAACAAGCAGGTTTCTCTCTATCACTTTTGGAGTCTAGTTGATGTTCAGCATTTAAAGGCCTCCACAGGTCGACCAATCAGGAGCCTGTAGGTCACAGGACAGGTGTGCAGTACCTGTAATAAGCGGCGTTTCTTGGTCCGGTTCCAAAGTCGAACACGGGGTCACATTTGAGGTTAAAGATGGTGGCTTTGGCCGGCATGAAGCCGTATACCACGCAGAACTCTGTCGCGTTGGGACTCCACGCCACGTCGTAGATGGGACCGTTCTTCACTGAGCACGAGCAGAGACACAGGTGAGAGGACAGGTAACAGGTAACAGACAGGTAACACACACACACTCTGCTCTGCACTCACTCAGCTGAACCACCGCCGTCTCTCCGTTCACAGCGAGGTAATGCAGCGTCTGCTCGCCGTAGTACGACGCTCCCGTTTTATCCACCTCAGTGCTCGCCGTCACCAGAACTGCTGAGGCTGCAGGAGGTGGGACAGGAAGTGAGTCATCACACCAAGAACGACCTGAGCGACCTGAGTCAGTGGCGGCGTCTCACCTTTCTTGTTCCACTGCATGCTCACTTTGTCCGCCTTGAAGAAGCTCTTGTTGGCGAGGGCGGCGGTCGGACCCCCCAGCACCGGGTACTGATACAGACGCACAAACGACGGGGCCCCTTTAGACCCCGGGACGTAAACTGCTACCTGTGGAGGAACAGACGGGACAGGTGAGACCAGCACCTGAGTTTAAGCTCCTCCCCTTTCTGCTGTGGGGGCGTGGCCACTCACCTTACTGGGCTGACCTCCAGGTGACAACTCAAAGTCCGACACCTTCTGCATGTGGAGCTTGTTGGCGATGGTGTCTGAAAGAAACGACAGTCAGCTGGGAGTGTGTGTGTGTGTGTGTGTGAGTGTGTGTGTGTGTGTGTGGGTGTGTGTGTGTCTCACTGAAGTCGTTGTTCTCGTAGAAGTGCAGCTCGTTGTTGACGCTTCTCACACAAATCTTCTCATCCTCAGACCAGCTGGGACACCTTCAGCCAATCACAGCACAGAGTCAACACACACTCACCTTAGTCATCCAGTGCGTGTGTGTGAGTGTGTGTGTGTGTGAGTGTGTGTGTGTGTGAGTGTGTGTGTGTGTCACTGANCGGCAAATCTCACACACACACACACACACACACACACACACACACACACACACACACACACACACACACACACACACACAGTTAGTCCATGTTAGCCTGAGTTAGTCCGAGTTTACCGGAGTTGTGTAAACCTGAGTTATTTCACATTAAACTGGGTTATTCCATGTTAGCCTGAGTTTTTCCAAGTTAACCTGAGTTTTTCCATGTTAACCTGAGTTTTTCCATGTTAACCTGAGTTTTTCCAAGTAAACCTGAGTTAGTCCACGTTAACCTGAGTTGTGTAAACCTGAGTAAGTCTTTGTTAACATGAGTTAGTCCATGTTAATCTGAGTTACTCCATGTTAATCTAAGTTAGTCCATGTAAATCTGAGTTACTCCAAGTTAACCTGACCTGAGTTGTGTAAACCTGAGTAAGTCTTTGTTAACATGAGTTAGTCCATGTTAATCTGAGTTACTCCATGTTAATCTAAGTTAGTCCATGTAAATCTGAGTTACTCCAAGTTAACCTGACCTGAGTTGTGTAAACCTGAGTAAGTCTTTGTTAACATGAGTTAGTCCATGTTAATCTGAGTTACTCCAAGTTAACCTGAGTTAGTCCATGTTAAACTGAGTTAGTCCATGTTAGCCTGAGTAGTGTTAACCTTAGGTTATCAGTCAAACTGAGTTATGCAATGTTATCCTGAGTTGTTTCATGTTAACCTGAGTTACTCCAAGTTAACCTGAGTTAGTCCATGTTGAACTGAGTTAGTCCATGTTAATCTGAGTTGTGTTAACCTGAGTGAGTCTTTGTTAGCCTGAGTTCTGCCATGTTAACCTGAGTAATGTTAGCCTGGGTTAATCAGTCAAACTGAGTTATGCAATGTTAACCTGTGTTGTTTCATGTTAACCTGAGTAACTCCAAGTTAATATGAGTTAGTCCATGTAAATCTGAGTTACTCCAAGTTAACCTGAGTTAGTCCATGTTAGCCTGAGTTGTGTTAACCTGAGGTTATCAGTCAAACTGAGTTATGCAATGTTAACCTGAGTTGTTTCATGTTAACCTGAGTTACTCCAAGTTAACCTGAGTTAGTCCATGTTGAACTGAGTTACTCCATGTTAATCTGAGTTGTTTCATGTTAACCTGAGTAACTCCAAGTTAATCTGAGTTAGTCCATGTTGAACTGAGTTACTCCATGTTAATCTGAGTTGTTTCATGTTAACCTGAGTAACTCCAAGTTAATCTGAGTTAGTCCATGTTGAACTGAGTTACTCCATGTTAAACTGCTCAACGGGTAGTTATTAACCTATGTTATCCTGTGTTATCCTGAATTTCATGTTAACCAGAGTTACTCTGAGTTATCTTGTTAACCGGAGTAAGTCCATGTTAGCCCGGATAAGTCAATGTTAACCTTTGTTATCTGAAGTCTCCTGTGTTTTCCTGAGTTAGCTCCTGTTAACCTGAGTTAGCCTGTATCTAACAGCTGATTGGTCAGTTTGTGTGTAGGAATGACTCACTGCTGTACGGTTGCCAGGTAACCAGGACGTTGCTGAGAGGAGAAAAGTCGGCCAGGGACGTTTTTGGAAGGTCAAAGGTCGAAACAACAGAGCCATCGTTTGACTTCACCACGGAGACACTGGGCGAGCGAGAGAGAGAGAGAGAGTAAATGTTGTTTAGAGAAGGATGCTTTGAGCTTAACAACAACAACAACAACAACAACAACAACAACAACAACGATGATGACGGACTCACCTGTGTCCGTTACACCAACCAAACAGCGCTCCATCTCTGCTGAAGGCCAAACACCTGCAGGGCTTAGAGTCACTGACACACACACACACACACACACACACACACACACACACACATTTAGTGTTTTATTCATTTAAAACACTGAACAGTAATGATGATGTCACAGCGTTTTTTTTACCTTTGAAAAGCTGGGTGCGGCTCACAGGTAGGAGGTCCAGAGAGCAGAGACGTGCCACTGGACCCACGCACTGAAACACACACACACACACACACACACACAAACAAAAACATGCTGATATTCAGTCTATGCCTTATAAAATAAAAATTAAAAATAAGAATAAGATAAAAATAAGAGTAAAATTTTACTCTCTCCCTCTCCGCAATTTCAAAATATTACAAAATTACAACAATTAATTTAAAAATATTATCAGTAAGATCAAAAAAATGTACAGAATGATTTTTACGTATTCATTCATAAATGTTCACCCTCATTCACAGTGAATAAAATTTTGTTATAACTTTGCTTTTCTTTCATGGAATCAATTGAAAATTACATGGATGATTTCATGCTTTGCTATTTATATGTAAACCTAATTATGACTGTTAATGTAAAATTATGTATGTTTTGTATAATTTTATAGCATCTTCCTGCCATTAAAGAAATTCAAATGATTTCAAAACAATATACTGCCACTTTGACAAATACATGTCTGTGATATCACATCAATTTATGCACCTATGATAAAAAAATAAGTACAAAAATAATCAGAATTTTTGCTTTTTCTACCCAAAGAGGAGGTATACTTTTCTGTAAATAAGGTTTATTATACCATATATCACAACAGTAATTGCTAAATAGTTGTGAATTTGTATCAGTCAGAACAGACAATTTCTTAAACAGCTTCATCTCTGGTTTTTATTCCTGCAGCATAAATTCTCAGACTGATTTCTTCTGGAGTTTTCTTTTTTCCTGACCGACACAAACGTTTCTCTCTGAGCTTCTCTCCTGTTTAATGACGCTGAAAGAAAAAAAAGCTCTGAAACTCTGAAACTGAAGTTTTTTATTCTTTAAACCCTAAAATAAAGAGTAAATTAATCTCATTTTACCCACCTGCTAACAGCGGGATGGGGGGCGCCATGTTTCACGTGCCGGAAGAAGAAAGGCAGATTCCCGGATGTACGTGAAGGCATCAGGGGGCGGAGCTTCCAGTGCCACATCAGCAGAGCATCAGCCCGTTAACGGGGCAGGGCTTCAAAATAAAGGTTTAAAATGATTAAAGTGTTATTTTATCTAAGCTATAAACACTAATCCGTCCCTAAAATACATAACAATGCTTGTTTTTGAATTAAAGAATTGTTTCGTTTTGAAAAATCGTGAAGTTGCGAACGAACAACTTTAAGGAAGACAACTTCCGGTTTCAAAGTAAAAGCTCAATCTCCAGCACAGTGAATGAAGTTCAACTTTATTTAAAGCATGTTTTATTTGGATTTACAGTATTTGAAAGAAAATAATTATAACTCTATATTTGGAACCTAATAAATTCATGTACTAAAAAAGAAATTAAAACTGACACTGCAAAAAAATCTTTTAATAATCAAATTACGAGAAAAGCATGATGTTGCAGTTCTACAAACTACACATCCTATGCTCCTTAACATCACAGGGACTTACATTCTTAGGATAGAATTGATAATAGAATAGAATATAATGTCTTAGATGTACAGTTGTACAAATAAATATCCGAAGCTTCCCTTAAAGTGCAGCATTAATTTTCAAACAATGAAGAGGAAAACATGCATGAGAAAAAAAAAAAATAATAATAGTAAATCCAACATATGCAGTTGAAAAGAGTAGTGTATCTACGGAAGAGGATTAGGGCCACTGAGAAAAAAAAAAAATCTAAAAAAAAAAAAAAAGTCAGAATTCTGAGAAAAAAGTCAGAATTCTGACTTCTTTTTTTTTTAGATTTTTTTTTTCTCAGTGGCCCTAATCCTCTTCCGTAGAATTCTGAGATTAAAGTCAGAATTCTGAGAAAAAAGTCAGAATTCTGACTTTTTTTTTTTTTTTTAGATTTTTTCTTTTTTCTCAGTGGCCCTAATCCTCATCCGTACGTATCATTCTTTGTAAATAGTGTTATTTTAATTTTTTTTTCTAAATTGCTAATTTCTAATAACTTTTTTTTAAGTCTTATCACCATCACTATTGTTATTATTATTCTTATTATCATTATTATCATATAATTTTTTTTAGCTTATTTGTATTTCATTTTTATTCTACTTTATTCTATTTTATTGTTGCATCTTTTGCACTTGCTGCTTTGATGTGGAAATTTCCCTCATGGGTGATCAATAAAGAATAATCCATTCTATTCTAATTTATTCTAAAGGTCTTTGTTTTAATTAAATTGCAGTAAGAGGTCCTTTATTTAAAGGGTAGTAAAGAGTCATTAAAACGCGTGTACGAATATCTCGATATGTAAAAGTAAAGTATATTCATATACAGAGGGCGTACAAATGAATGCGCATGAATAAATAATAAATGTATATCAACATATTTTTTCTAAAACAGCATTGAAATGTTAAAAAAAGAGCATAACACAGAAATGCTGCACATGAGTGTTTTAATTTGAAAGAGCAAACAGGAAGTTCTGTTCAAACGCGCAGACACTTCACCTGGGAAAGGTCTGCTGGTGACGTAGTTTCGGGGGCGTGGCTTCGCCTTTTTGAGTACGTAGACAAAGTTTGGATGTTCCAGTCCGTCAGCAGAAGCATCAGAGCAGCAGGAGGAGAAAAAAAAACTCCAGAAAAATTTAAAATTTATCCAGAAACTGAGAAGAAAAGAAGAAGAAAGATGGTGGCGAAACAGAGAATCCGCATGGCCAACGAGAAACACAGCAAGAACATCACACAGAGGGGGAACGTGGCCAAGTCTACGGTCAGTAACACACACACACACACACACACACACACACACTTTAAATGATGGAGAAAGCTGAAAAAACTGAGCACACACACATAATTTCATGTTTAAGACTGAAATAATTGAAGATACAGAAATTAAACATTAATAATTAAAGTTCAGACAGAAACATCTGGACTCATCAAAACCAGCAAAACCAGAACCTGAGTCTTTTAATCAGGGTCAGAGGTCAAAGAGGCGTTCAGGGTCCAATCAGAGACACAATACACATCCACTAATCCACTCACCTGAGATCACACACACACACACACACACACACTGATACAGTCTGGGTCTGTTTACCTGTGTTAGAAATCATCATTTAAAGTGACACATGTATTTATTCTGTATGTGTGTGTGTGTGTGTGTGTGTGTGTGTGTGTGTGTGTGTTACAGAGGAGCCTGACTGATGACAAAGGTGTTGGTCCCTGGCTGCTCGCTCTCTTCATCTTCGTCGTTTGTGGATCAGGTGAGTCGCTTTTGCATCAAACACACACATTTAAATCATGAATCTGATTGGTTTGATGGTTTATGTGTCACACACACACACACACACACACACACACACTCACAAAACTTTGAAGTGTGTGTGTGTGTATGCTCACTCTCACCTCAGATATTAAATAATTTGAAGCCTTAAATGAAATCACAAGATCAACTCAACACCTGCAAATACAATTTTTAAAACTAAGCCCCGCCCCCTGATGATGTCAGAGCACAAAGGGACTGGAGGCGGGGCTTAAGTTGACATGTCAGCACGCTCTGTGTCACTCTGACTGCAGACACTGAGTCAATAAACACCGCAAACACACACCTGAACCTCATCACGACTTGTTTTTTCAATACGGCCTCAAACGGCGAAGTGTGACATCACAACTGCCACCATGTTTTTTTTTTTTTTTTTTTTTTAAATCCATCCGTGCATGATGCTTTCACTGACTGTCGTTTTTTTGTGTGTGTGCAGCTATCTTCCAGATCATCCAGAGCATCAGGATGGGCATGTAAGACGATGACACCAAGAAGAAGGGGGCGGAGCTAAGAAGTGAAGCAGCTAAAAACGGCGAGGATGACATGCCCCGCCCCCTCCCCCCTCACCTTTGAACTGAAGCAACCTGAACATTCCTGGCGTGTGGCATCCGTCTGCAGACGAGACCACACAGACGACCAAACTACCCCCCCC